>JAEQBH010002632.1:0-157175 GCA_016808115.1 Tetrastigma voinierianum
TGATGCCGTCTCTTTGTTTTAAAGTATTGATCCATCGCCCATTAAAAGTACTATTTTATGATTGTTTATCTACTTGATGATAATAAATAAAATAAAATACTAAAATATTGGAAAACAATATTGATGCGGTCTATTTTAATTTAAAGTATTGATCCATCCGCCCATTAAAAAAAAAGTACTATTTTATGATTGTTTATCTACTTGATGATAATAAATTAAAATAAAAATAATTAAAATATTGCAAAACAATATTGATGCGGTCTCTTTTGATTTAAAGCATTGATCCATCCGCCTATTAAAAAAAATGTACTATTTTATGATTGTTTATCTACTTACGATAATAAATAAAATAAAATAATTAAAATATTGCAAAACAATTGATGCGGTCTCTTTTGATTTAAAGTATTGATCCATCCGCCTATAAAAAGGTACTATTTTATGATTGTTTATCTACTTGATGATAAGCGGTCTCTTTTGATTTAAAGCATTGATCCATCCGCCTATTAAAAAAAAAATGTATTATTTTATGATTGTTTATCTTCTTGATGATAATAAATTAAAATAAAAATAGTTAAAATATTGCAAAACAATTGATGCGGTCTCTTTTGATTTAAAGCATTGATCCATCCACCTATTAAAAAAAATGTACTATTTTATGATTGTTTATCTACTTGATGATAATAAATTAAAATAAAAATAGTTAAAATATTGCAAAACAATTGATGCGGTCTCTTTTGATTTAAAGTATTGATCCATCCGCCTATTAAAAAAAACTATTTTATGATTGTTTATCTACTTGATGATAATAAATAAAAATAAAAATAATTAAAATATTGCAAAACAATATTGATGCCGTCTCTTTTGATTTAAAGTATTGATCCATCCGCCTATTAAAAAAAATGTACCATTTTATAATTGTTTATCTACTTGATGATAATAAATAAAAATAAAAATAATTAAAATATTGCAAAACAATTGATGCGGCCTCTTTTGATTTAAAGTATTGATCCGTCCGCCTATTAAAAAAAAAGTACTAGAAATAGGATGTGAACTCACCAATAGGGTTTATACATGCATCCACATGGAGGGTAGATGTTAAAAATGAACTCACCACGCTTTCAATCAGGAGTTTTAGAAAAATAATATAAAAATTAAAAATAAATCTAATAAAAACATGGTTTGAAAAATAATCCAACTTTAGTGTAAGCTTTTTCTATATAGACTTTCGCATAAGAGATAGATTAGTGCAATGTAAGCCATTTCAAAGACATTTGTCTAAATTTAAAATTTTTAAAATTATAAAAATATAGATCCAAAAGATATTTTCAGTATAAATTCAAAATTTTTGAAACTTTCGAATGTGTCTTTTCAATAAACACTTTCACTTTAAATTCATAATTAGTGAAACTTTAGAAAGTATTTTCAATTAAAATTTAAGATTTTCAAAATTTTCAAAAATGTATTTTCAAGTGACACTTTTCAAGAGATAAAAAACATACATTAGATTTAACAATATTTATCGTATTTGAGAAATTTTTACGAAAGCCCAGTTTTCAACACCTTTACCTATCCTCAGATATTTTTCTGGGCTGGCACCCCGGATCAAGATATCCAACAAGCTTAACCTAGGATTCTACCATATTTGTGACCTATTTATCATTGTTTATTAACTTGATGATAATAAATAAAAATAAAAATAACTAAAATATGGTGTGAAACTCAAAACAATTGATGCGATATCTGCCGATTTAAAGTATTGATCCATCCACAGCCACCCATGTGACGGTACCAGCTCACCCCAAAGAGGATGAGAATAACTCGTAATGTATAATACATTGTGTATTAGAAATTTCGTGGTATTCTTTTGAGTAATTAACATTTCATCAACCTATTAAATTGAAACCATTTGGCTGCTTTAAAAAGGTGGTGTCAGAGGTATATGGGAAAGTTTTAAACAACCAATAACAAAAAGAAACTGAGTAATTGTTAATAAAATAAAGAAACGAGCACAAAGGAAAGATAATTCTAATTTTTATTACAAATCAGAATGAATACAAAGGCTTCTGAAGAAAGAAACCTGTTAAGAACATTTAGTAAAAGATATGAAAGTGAATGTTTTATTTGCATATCCAAGACCAAGTCATCAAGATGGTTTAAGAGCTCAAACTAACTTCTATCCACCGAGGACCATGCAAAGTTTGGAAGTCATATCTAATTGTTTTATGTGGTGATAAGTTAATAATTTGTTTTTATTCAAAGTCAGCAATTGGGTTTATACCAGGGACATGTGAATGTACAATGCATAAGACTTATTCAATTCCCATAGGGTGAAGTATATTATTTTTTTTTTTTCAGTGACAAGAATAATTCATCTGCCTGCCTCGGCCTCTTGAGAACACCAAAGAGGAGGAGGAAGAAGAAGTGCTAAAACAATGGCGGAGAGCAGTATCTCGTTTTTGGTAGAGAAGCTGGGTGCATTGGTTTCACAACAAGCCTCGCTATTTGGGGTTGTTGAAGGTCGGGTGAGGCAGCTCCGTAACGAGCTGGAGTGGATCCGCCAGTTCCTGGAGTATGCCGATGCAGAGCGTAGGGACATGACAAGATGTCTGCTGTGGGTGAATCAGATCAGGGATGCAGCTTTTGATGCTGAAGATGTTATCGATGAATTCCTGTTCAAATTGGAACACAAACGGCAGCAGAGATTCAACAATCTCAAGTTCCTCAACTTCTTACCCGTTTGTATGGGCTTGCCTGACAAATTACCATTTGTGAATGAGCTGAATGAGCGTATCAGTGCGATCAATATCACACTTGAGAAGATCTTGATTAATAAAGGGAGGTACGGCATGGAAGATCCGAGAGCTTATGAAGCTGGGAGCAGCTTTCCAGTGCGCTAGGTAATTGCAAGTTCTTCTTGAACCTTGGAAAGAGAAGCGAGTAATTCCTAGTGTTGAAGAAAGCAACATAGTTGGGATGAAAAATGATGTGGAAGCCTAAATCTAAGGGGTAAGAGAGATGGAGAGAGAGTGAAACGGATGGGTGGCCTTGGCAAAACCACTCTTGCCAAGAAAATTTACGACGACAGTGATGTTCAGCACCACTTTGATGGCGGCCGTGCTTGGGTTTCTGTATCTCAAGGGTTCAATATCCGGGAGCTTTTGCTTGGGATCGCCCACTGCGTCGTCACCACTCTCGAGGAGAAACAAAAACATGAATTGGGTAATCATGAGCTGGGGCAAGAGGTTTATAAAAGTCTCCAGGGAAAAAGGTACTTGATAGTGCTTGATGATGTATGAACACCGGATGTTTATGCAGGCTGAGCTCATATCTTCCGCAGAATCAAATAAGAGAAGCAGAGTGTTGATCACTACTCGCAATGAGCAAATTGCTGTGGATGCTCGTTCAGATTACTACAAACTTCAAGTTCCTGGATGAGGACAAAAGCCGGGAGCCTTCTTCTGAACAAAGTAGGAAATGCAGCAGCAACATGGGCAGGGCTGGAGGAATTCAGAGAGGGGATTGTGGCAAAATGCAAAGGTTTACCTCTTGCAATTGTTGTTCTGGGAGGACTTCTATCACTAAAAGATCTGACATTAGACTCATGGAGGAAAGTCCTTAAAAGCATGGATTGGCATCTAAGCCAAGGTCCCCTACTCTTGTTTGGGAATTTTGCTCGAGGCTATAACGACTTGCCCTTCTACTTGAGGCCAAGTTTTCTATCATGGGGTTTTCCTCCGAGGACTCAGAAATCAAGGCGAGTAAAGTTGATTCGCTTGTGGATTGTGAAGGATTAGTACAAAAGGGGAAAGGAAACATTGGAGAAGCTGCAGAAGACTACTTATCGAGGCTGATCCGGAGAAGCATGATTGGTGGCCAATCACGAGTGGATGGAAGGGTGAAATCTTGCGTATACATGACTTTGCTTCGAGATCTTGCCATTTCGAAGGTAAAGAAGAAAAACTTTTGAGTAGATGAAAACATTGATGATGGGAACATACTTCCTACAAGTGTCCGTGGTATTCCATTAATATTCATCATTAGATCATCTCTCCTTCCCATTTACAAAATTCTAATCTTCGATCTTTGATCCTCAATAGACCCCCCATTGATGAAAGTTCGGCATTTTTACATAAATACCCTAAATTGCTTCGGGTCTTGCATGTGGACGTGATCACGAATAATGCGAAGCTATCAAGAAAAAATAGGAGAACTCATCCACTGAAATATTTATGCTTAAAGCGGATTTTATGGGATAAGGCTTCCACCATCAATCGAAGGGCTTGTTGAATTTGCAAACACTTGATTCGGGTGTAGGCATGTTCGATACCCATACAATATGGAAATTGTGGCAAATGAGACATCTAACTTGTCGGAATGGTTGGATCTCATCGAGGCAATCAATGAGAGAGAGGTGGGTGTATGGGCATTTGGGTTTCCACAAAATGACTAACCTTCAAACATTATCTATATCGAGTGGCAATTGGTTGAAGTATGACAACTTCAACTTGGGAAAACTGACCAGTCTAAAGCAATTGAAGTTTCGAGATATCGATCCCCAAAGTTTGGAAGGGTTATTCCTATCTGTATCTCAATTAACTGGGCTTCAAAACCTCCAGTTAGTTATAGATTATTTTAAATTAAGGAAGGGATTGTCAGCTTCAAATGGTGGAGCGGAATGTGGAACAATGTTGCTATTCCCAGGCTTGGAGTCTATCTCACGCCATAAGTGTCTCTGCAAATTGTTTCTAGGGGTACCCATCCGAGGACTACCTATGGAAACAACACACTATCCTCCAAACCTCATCCAACTCAAGCAGTAATACTAGATTGAGGAAGATCAATGCTAGATACTAGGGAGGTTGCCAAACTTGAGGATTCTCACATTATGGTACGATTCTTATCTTGGAAAGAAAATGAATTGCCCTCAAGGAAGGTTCCTTTTACTTGAATTCCTACAAATGCGAGGGTTGCTCGAGCTAGAAGACTTCTCCATAGAGGAAACAACAATGCCTAATCTTAAGACTCTGAAAATTGAGTCCTGTCACAAAATAACAAGGTTTCCACATGGAATACTAGGACTGGAAAAGCTCCAAAGAATACACCTCTATGGCGTATCTCAAGAATTGAAGAACGTGGTTTCAAATATGCATGGAGAAGATTGGAATAGGATTCGTCTTATCACCTCCTACGCTCTTCCTCTGCCTAAGAATTTGTGGTAATTTAATTTAAGATACAATTATTGTTGTTAATTTTGAGATTCAAATTCTACTGAGAATAGTCTATCGTATCAAAAATCATTTTATAATTTATATATCTAAATATAAGTAGAATGAAGGATTTTTTTTATTGATTGATTAATAACCCCATGATTGACAATATTACTCTTGTTATTTTTTAACATCTAATTTCACTAGGAAACCTAATCGCCCCTCCTCCTTCCCGTTCTCTCTTTCAAACCCTTGTTTGTTAGAGATGAAGGGTGATTTTCTATTATTGGTCTAAAATCACTATTTCTATGGTTTTGCTTCCTCATATCAGGAGTTTTCTTTTCTAATAAGTGATTTCTTCCACCGTCCCGGTTTGCTTTATTTTCCTTTTTTTCGTGATTTTGTTGTCAACCATTTTGTTGCTTGAGCTTGTTGCTGACGTGTTTTGTCATAGAGGTTAGCTTTTGTGGATTTTGTGTTGGCCAGTTTAGATGGCAAAGTTGATCAATGAAAATCCCAAATCAATTCTTATTCAATAGTATGCTACAAATATGAAATTTACAACAATAAAATAAATTTTTGCTATGAACTTGGATATTACGTCATCTTCTAAAGTTTTTAGCATTTTTTATTATGTGTTTCTATCGATTGTATTACTAACTTAAATCAATAAATTTATCTTTTTTCCAAAAAAAAAAAACATCTAATTTCCTAAAGCAAGAAAATGATTTAAAGCCTTGGAAATCTCTTCCACTCCTTAAAAATTAATCCTAAACAAACTCAACCCTCTTAAAAGTATTTCAACGCCATTGTATATTTAAAACAATTCACATTAGTCATGCACTTTAAATATTTTTTTAAGAGAAGCTATTGTTCATAATTAATCCAAAATTTGCAAATCTAATCGATCGTTTACATTTTCTTTTCTTAAAAAACAATTTATTATAAACAAAAATACCTTTTTTTTCCTTTTAGGTATTTACATGTGTCAAACTAAAAAAAATGTTATTGTTACAAGAAAATAATGAAGGTCTTTTTATCAAAATATGATCAAAAATTAATGGAGGGTCAGATTTCCAAAATTCATATTTCAAATTGTCTTTTAATCAAATCACCTTCTTTATTTAGTAAAAAAAAGTGCTAAATGTCATTTAAATATCTTCTACCCAAATTTCACTGGTTATCAAACAAAATTTTATCTCATTATGTTATGTAGGTAGTTTAATCATAAAATTTATCTCATTCTAATTCTCAATTTCTTCTTAATGCAATAATATTCATAACTATATACTTTTTTTCTACCATTCTTCTTTATTTATTTATTTCGCTTTCTCTTCATCCAATCAAACTCCGTCCGTTTACACGAACTTGTTGAGAAAAAAAAAAGAGTAAGGATACCCATCTCCTTTCTTTCAAGGAATTAATAAACTTTAAAGGACAATAATTCTCTTTAAAGGACAATAATTTATTACGTGAAACCCCATTCTAGCGAGAATTAATATCACAAATCGTGGTAACCATTCATTTGTGTCTTAACTTATATCATTTCTTTGAATATCTTTTATTATGTACAGTGTTAGAAATGTGGCAATATATCGTCAACATTTTAGGTGTCAAGCCATCCCGACACGATATTGGCATACGGTAGTCGAATTAAGGAAAAATAAAAAAATAAAAATCGGCCAAAATCCCCGATATATCGGTATATAAGTGATATATCGGTGACAATATCGAAGCTCGTGGAACAAACACACATGTTGCTCGGTTTTTTTTTGCATTTTATCGATATATCGGTCATTATCGACGATATATCGCCAATATATCGACGAAGATCCAAGGGCTGATATTATAGGACACGTGGAAGAAATTTCGAGATTTAGTTTGGTTTTTCAGCCTCCAGCGACTACCTCTGGATCGATGGCACAGAATTCAATCCCTTTGGTTCCAACGGTCATATTTTTTTATCTAACGGTGGATTTTGAATATTTGACTTGATCTAACGGTTAGAATTGATTTCTAATGGCTAGAAGGCTAGATCAAGATCTAACGGTCAGATTTGATCCAAAATCAAATCCAATGGCCATAATTCATTTTTAAAGGGGTTTTGACCAATAAACGGCTAGTTTGACTCCAAAAAAAAAATCTATAAATAGCCCTAAAATCACTAGTTTTTCATATCAAACTCATCCTTTCTCTCTCAAACATTTCTTGATTTATGCAAGTCTAGGAGAATAATATTTTGGTCAATTCTTGGTGTTCAAGTCTTCCATTCAATACATAATTTGTGCAATTTAAGATATGTTTCCATGTTAATTCTTTTTTTTTAAATTTGTGTAATTTAGTAATAAATTTAAGTTTAAATTTAAATTAAGATTATGAATATGAACATATATTATATATATTTGTATTAATTAATGTAAAAACATATTTTTAACTTATGATAATTAATGTAGCTTTATATTTAGATTATGAATATGAAATATAAAATTTGTTAATTAATGTATGAAATATGAACATATATTATGTATATTTAGATATTTAATTAATGTAAAAACACATTTTCTTTAACTTATGATAGTAGTGATACTAGAAATGATGGTGGGGATAATGTAAATCAACAACAAAATGAATATCCATTGAACCCATTCACTGGTGAAGATGATTTCACACATGTTACACAAGATGAAGACCATGGGTCTAGAAGAGTTGGTCCAGGTATTGGAGCCATTGGAAAGCCATATAGAGGTCGACAAAGAAGGATGACACAACACAATGAGGATTCGTTTCGGCTGGTTTGAGTCCCATAGCATTGACATTGTCTGGAGTGATTCATCGATGATGCTAACGTTTTTCCTCCTTACAATGAGTTATGGTCAGCCTTCTTCACGCCCTTTAGGTTCCATTGATGAATATGGAATGATTAATATCACATGATCTAAATATCATTCCAAATTTCATATCAAATGCAACAAGGATTTCAAACGAGCATGTGGGTGAACCCCGGAATTCCTATCCATTGAGAGGCTATGGGTACAAGTCAAGACATTTATGCATGGCATGTTCGATCCTATAATCAATATTATCGGAACACTATGTCTTGATATGAGTATTGTCTTCACCAAGATGTGATCCCTTTGTCAAATGTTGCAATGGAGCCACATCGATCTTCATTTTGGTTTTGAAAGACCATTGCCATGTAATATCAATGTGTATATTTGATTATTAATGCCATTTTTACATTTTTATAAATTATTTCCATGAATTTCAAAGTATTTTTGTTAATTTATGATATATCGATGTTCGTGTAAATATCCACCAATATATCTTAAATATATCAGTAAAATCAAAAATCTGGAAATATATTCGTCGAAACCGATATTTTACCATGATTATATACCCTTTTGACTTTATACTTTTTTCCCATTTATTTGTACTTTTATTTAAAAACTTATATTCGACCATATAAATAATAATTAATTGGGAATGTTCAGGTTTTAAAAAACAATTATCAAAAATAATTTTTAAAGCTCTTCTTTGACATTTTGTAGAATAAATGTTTATTTAAAAACTTAAAATATTTTTAATATGTTTAGTATTGTTGAATATGTATTGAAATAATTTGTATGTGTAGTGTTTTCTTTTCAATGATTCTATATATTTGTATGGCCATTTTTTTAAATAATTATTAGAAAACAAGTGATAATAATATTGTATTTTTCTATTAAACATGCTTTCGAAATTGTTGTTTCGGAGAACATAAAAACTATTCTCAAAAACATATGTGAACTAGGCCTATATTACTGTATGTATCTTGTAGCATTTTCTTTAATGATAAAAAAGACAAACTTATTTTGAACAAGTATTCAAATGGTTTTGTTTTTGGGTTTCTCCCTGATGAGTATACTTTATGTAAGGTTTTCATTAAGTGGGCTTCATTAATTGGAATTAAAAATGAATTAATTCTTGGTCTAATTAAGTGAGGTTATTAGGCTTCTTAATAAAATATATGTTTGGCTAGTGTGTGAAATTTGAGTTCATTTGGCCGGGTTATGAGAGGGCCAGTGGTCGGAACTCTGATAGGAAAGCTCAAGTCCCTCCCAAACCCTAAGGATACATTTCTATCACATACGTACAATTCTCTCTAAGGTTTTCTGAGAAAAGTGATCGGCAATCTCATAAAGCCGGTTTCAAAGGGTCGTTTGGGAGAAGATCTTGAGATCTTGAGATCGGTTCTTTTGCGGCTCTTCATCAATTCATCCAACAAAGAAAGAGATCCATGGATTCCAAGGTATGTAATTTCTGGTTTTTCTCCATTAATATTTGTTTATGCTTCTACCATGGTGATCTAGGTTGTTAGAAATCGTATCTAACGGTTGGTATCGAGCCAACCATGGATTAGAACTCAAAACACCTCTGATTTGGAGAAAAAAAATTTTTTTAGTTTTATGAAAATCGAGCATTACATGTCGATTTCGAGTTTTTCGATAAATCCAAAATTAAATATTTTTGCATATTTGGAATCTACCGGCAGAGGCGATCCGCATCGGTGGTGGCCGTCGCTAGGAGGTGTCGAGACGGCGCCCTCACGCGCCGCCACGGCGCCTGCGCGTTGAGGCGACCGGCGCGTGCGGCACACGCGCCCGGCTTGTTCCAGCGAATTGGCGTCATTGATGGCGTCGACGAGCTTCAATCGACGCCGACGGTCGGCCGGATCTGCCGTCCGTTTGTTGGCCCGGTTCGGTTAGTGGGCGGCCCGGCGTGGCGATGGCGTGGGCTGGCGGCGTGGCGATGGCCCAGCGTCGCGATGGCGTGGCGGATGGCGTCATCTTTGATGACCGTGACCCGGGCCGTAGGCCGGATATTGACGGCCGGGTCGGCGGTCGAACGACGGTCCAGCGGTCGGATCAGGCCAATTCGGCGGTCGAGACCCAGGCTTCGTTGATGGTCACGGGTCAACGGTCGAGACCCGGCAGGTCAACGGTCGGTAGACAGGTTAACGGTCGGACAGGCCGGTCGTGATCACCGGGTCAGCCGGTCAAGCAGGCCGATTGACCTGACGGACCACGTTGCCTGTGGCTGTGCCCATTTGCCACCGCCGGCAGGCAATACGGTGGCGCGTGAGGGCGCGTGTGAAGTATTACGGGTAATTTTTGGTACCTGTGATTCGTATGGGGAATTCTCTACAATGTGGTATATAGACTTTGCATGTTTGAAGCTTTTCACAGGATATGAAAATCGTATAGAACCTGAGGTACACAGATATTAGGGTATTTTCACGTGTTATGGTATTTTCTCTATGGTTTGGAAATGCATAAAGTAAATTAACATGCATATCACTCATAAGGACGTACGTAGAGACTAAGTCGTTGACTAATGAATGATTGAACAATATAATTGGCACAACATATATATATTGAATGTGATACATAAAGTTTATATCCTTGGTATGAGTGATTTTTTAAGAATTCAATTGGGTTGTGACCGCCAAAGTGGCACACTTGATTGGGTTTGAGAAATATCAACCTCATATTGTGGTGGGATGTCTCCTGTTTTATTGCATGGTCATACTCCCAAAGGGGTGATCTTGTGTTAGTTCGAGTAGAGGATACATGATGGCATGCGATGAGAAATGGCTGATCTTAGTGGTTCCTACACACTGAGGTGGTGATTTCACGAAGTTGATATATTCTCATGGCGCATTGTCATGTGGAGAGTGTCTAGCGCATGTCATATTTTCTGCCCAAGGTGATTATGTGATGATGTATGTAAATTCTCTATGAGTATTCACATGATGCTGATTAGCCATTGTTATATTTTATTTTCCAGTCAATTTTAAATGACACATTAATTCCATTTCAAATTGAGATCCCTTGCGGATTGAATTTCAAGAAATGGAAGGATTTTCAATTTGGAATGGTGGCGGATGTTCACATGCGCTTACAATGGATAAAGCGCGAATATCCTGACCTCTAATCTTGAATTTGAAGAAAACGGTTATCTTTGGGAGAGGAGGCGATAGAGTTTCTTTGTTGACAATGAAGAAATCCACTCTGAGAACACTTCAGAAAATTGGTTTGCCGGTCAAATTTGTCTTCTAAGGAGATGATGGCGACCCATAGAGGCTAGAAATCGAGTTTCATCCAATGTTTGAGTTGGAACCTTTGTACAGCTCTTCAACATGAAATATGATGAATGCATTTGGGGTTAGAGATTATGTCTCGGGATGGTAGACTGAGGTGAGGCTCGGCTCTTATGTACCATTCACGATGCTTGCATTGTGCATCAGAGCCACTGAACACCCCTTCCACCTGATTTTGGGATTATAAGACAAACTACAATTCCCAGATGAAACTTGGTCGATAAATGACTTGATAGCGAGGGTGGTGGCGAGAGGAAGAGAGAAGCTTAAGAAGGATAAAGAGCATATGGCCTTATATGTTGCAAAGTCATGGAGGAAGAATAAGAGTTTCAAAGTGGAACTCATAAAGGTGCTCATGAGCTAGGTCAAAATCACGACAATATAGGTCCAAAGAAGACATTCTTGAAAGGATGGTGATCATTGCTTCTTTGTAGAAGAAGGTCACATGAAGAAGGGCGTACGAAAATTCAAAGCTTGGATGTCGGCGTGAGCTTCTGGTGTGTTTAACATGCTTGTTTGTGAATCCAACCTATGCGAAGCCTGCATCCAGTTCTTGGTGGCTTGATAGTGGGACGACTAAATCATGTTGCATTTACCATCTGATTCATAAAAGCGGGAGGAAGCGAAAACGAGGATGAATCAAAGCTCAACACAGCGGGAATAGCGAGAAAATTTGAAGTCATGTTAGGTAGAATGTAAATGTAGTTTTAGGTCACGGTTTTGTTGATGTTGAAAGACACATTTTATGTACCTTCCTTTGAAGGAATTTAGTTTCGGTATCATGTTTGGATTCATATGATTATTCTTTTGAAATTAGGCAATATTGTTTCATCTTTGCTTAATTCAAATAAGGTTGGGTATTGTCATATGTCCAATGGGTTATCTGATTAAGTTTATCTCGATGACATATAAATGCTTATAAATTTGAAAATTTGCTTCTAAGAGACCCTTGCCTGGGAAGAGTCTTATGCATTATGGCATAAACGACTTAGTCATATCTCTAGATGGTAAGAAAGGCTAATAAGACTAATATCACACTTTGCTCTTAAAATTGACTTAAGAGATATGCGTGAAACATTTGTAAGGGTAAAATGACCAAGATAAGAAAGAAAAGCTGGTCCGTAGTTCGGCTTGTTAGTCATTCTGCCAGATATAAGTGGACCTTATGTGGCAACACTTTCCAGTAGTAGAAATTTTTATTTCATCACATTTATTGGTAGTATTCGATATGGTTATTTGTACTTAATTAAAGAAAAGTCACCGAGTCTCTTGAAAAATTCAAAGATTTTTCGGACTGAAGTCGAGAAACAATTAGGAAAAGTCATAAGGTTGTTAGAATCTGAAGGTGGAGTATTATGGCAAGCATGGCGTGCCCGGACAACAAGGGCCATTCGCCAAATACTTGTGAGATTCTGGGATAGTGGCACGGTTTACTATGCAGGAGTCTGAGCAAAATGGTATAGCGAAGGCGCAATCGTACTCTTATGGAAATGGTAAGGGTATGATAAGTAGGACAAATTTACCGGTTTTCTATGGGGTGAAGCTTTGAAAACAGCTTTGTACATTTGAATCGTGTACTCTGGTGTTCCATTAACTCCTTTGAGTTATGGGTGAGGCGAAAGCCTAACCCAAATCATCTTAAGGTTTTGGGGATGTCTGAGTAAAGTTATATAATCTGACATTAAGTAAGTTGGACTCCAGGAACCACTAGGTGTTATTTGTATCTTAGGAGCTGTTGGGGATGTCAGTTCTCTCTGATCATTGGGGGATTGTGGAATCTGCAGGACAGCTAAGTTTTTTGGAGTTTGATGTGGCGAGAGGTAATTTGCTCCTGGAGACTAAGCGAGGATGATAGTACGATAAGTAATGTGGTATCTGTATCTCCTCCCATACAGATAATTGTGGAAACTCCCACACACCATTTTAGAACTGTTGAGGCTTAGGGATCCACATTGATGAGACGGCTCACAATGAAGTTCATCAAGGCTCTCAGGTGCAGAATGTGGCTATTACTACTCCAGTAAGGAGATCACTAGGGAGAGACGATCAGCTATACCACCGGACTATTTAGTCTATATAGGAGAGCAAGACTACGATATCGGTTAATGACGATCGATAACTTATGAGGAAGAGTGTTTCTTGTCCTCGATCAGCGTAGTTGGATCTGATGAGAATGAAATTCAATCTATGAGGCATATGGGTTGGGAACTTATTGAATTACACGAAGGTCGTAGACTAGTAGTACACTTGAAATGGGTGTATAAGACTAAAGGACCATAAAGGAAAGATTGAAGTTTAAAGCCGGGCCCGGTAGCCAAGGTTTCACTCGGAGAAGGAGTAGACTATGGGCAGTAGCTTTTCTCCAGGTCTCTTCCTAAAATTCTTTCGGAGTGATCATGGCATTAGTTGCTCATTTCGATGTGGGTTACACAGGATGGATGTTAAAGCTGCCTTTCTCAATGGAGACCTTAATGAAGAAGTCTATATGAAGCAACTTAGAGGTTTTGTGACAAATGATTGAGTAAACTTGTATGTAGACTGAAAAAGTCTATTTATGGTCTCGAAACCGAGCTTCTAGACAATGGTACTTGAGTTTCATAGTGTTGTTGCTTCATATGGTTTGTTGAGAACAAAGTAGATCAATGTATATACTCTGAGGTCGGTGGGAGGAAATTCGACACAATACCATGTGGATGATATCACATGACAGTGACAGTTTCTTGCATGAGACAAAGCGGATGTTGTCAAATAACTTTGATATGAAGGACCTTGGTGAAGCGTCTTTTGTCCTAGGCATTGAGATTCATAGGGATCGTTCTTGCAGAGTATTGGGTTTATCTCAGAGGGCATATGTTGATCGTGTTTTAGAAAGATTCAACATGCGACTATATAAGCCGAATTGCTCACGTACGCCAAAGGTGATAAGTTGGTCATCTGATGTCCTCCCATTCAGATATAGAAAGCCCAAATGAAGAATATACCTTATGCTAGTGCACTTGGGAGTATTATGTATGCTCAAGTATGCACTAGGCGATATTACTTATACAGCGAGGACTTCTAGGCAGATATCAGTCAAACCCAGGACATGATCATTGGGTTGCTGCCAAGAAGGTTATGAGGTACTTGAAGAGGACAAAAGACTATATGTTGATTTACAAACATGTTCAGGACCTACAGCTAGTTGGGTATTCAGATTCAGACTTTCTTTAGCTCATCGGGATCAAAAAAGTCAACAAGCGGTTATATCTTTAAGTTAGCGAGGGGAGTGCGGAGTATCATGGAAAAGTGAAAGCGAAATTAATTGCATCACCTCTTTACCATGTAATGGAGTTGTAGCATGCTTGCCAACTATCAACAGTGAAACAAAAACCTTATTGAGGTGCGTGTTTGATTTTGTGGATAGGCCTTACAATTGTATTGTGACGGTAACTCTGCGTGTTGTTTATTGCTGCTTGACGAGAGAGGTGCCAAAGTCTAAACACATGGAGGTGAAATACGACCATAAAGGAAAAGTTCAAAACGGTGGCGTTGAGTGGAGCACATATCGCCGGATGATATGATTGCAGATCCGGCTAACTAAAGGCCTTAAGCCCTTGTGTATTTGAGCGACATGTCATTAACATGGGCAGGGTATCATGGGATCTTGTGAATTAGTGGGAGCTATTAAGTTTAAGTTGCTCTAATAAGGTTGGTCATTACATTACATTTTGTAATAATTGAATTTGTATCAACTCTTTTGCATTCAATAAGGTATTTGTGAATGTAGGTTATCGAAGTTAGTACATATAATTGTTGTAAATATCAAGGCATCGTGTAAACCTTGAATAAAGGCTATGGGGCATTCTTGACATTAGCCTCAGTAACATATATATTACATTGAAGTAAAGTTACCTATCAAATTTGGCATATATCTGAGTTCGTTGGAATATAATGCAGATATTACATTTTACTAGGTTTGTGACATAAGGAGAGAGAATTTGGACTAACAAAATGGATAACACATGAAGTATCACTCATTATGAGGTATTGTCCATTTAAACACACTACCATATTGAATCCATATCGATGAGTTTTAAAGCATGAAAGTGTGGAAGAGGTTGTGATGTAAAATTATAGCCATGATTCGATGTTCGAGACTTTATGGGATCGGATTGACTATTAAGAATAAATCTCTAGACCAATATAAAGGTGCGCACACAGTTTTGTTTCAATTAATATCGCCCAAGTGGGAGAATGTAAGGTTTTCATTAAGTGGGCTTCATTAATTGGAATTAAAACTGAATTAATTCTTGGTCTAATTAAGTGAGGTTATTAGGCTTCTTAATAAAATATATGGACTGGCTAGTGTGTGGGCTGAGTTCGGCCCGGCCCGTTATGAGAGGGCCGTGGTCGAACTCTGACTAAGGAAGCTCAAGTCCCTCCCAAACCACTGAGATACATTTACATCACATCATTTCAATTCTCTCTAAGGTTTTCTGAGAAAAGTGATCGGCAATCTCATAAAGCCAGTTTCAAAGGGTCGTTTGGGAGAAGATCTTGAGATCTTGAGATCGGTTCTTTTTGCAGCTCTTCATCAATTCCGCATCAACAAAGAAAGAGATCCATGGATTCCAAAGGTATGTAATTTACAGTTTTTCTCCATTAATATTTGTTTATGTTCTACCATGGTGATCTAGGTTGTTAGAAATCGTATCCAACACTTTATACTCATTCTATCAATACATTTTACTTATATATTTAGTATTTTTATTATATAAATATGTGATCTAATACTCTAAATGTTCAATTTATGATTAGGTCAACCATGAACCAATATGGAATAAAAACAAAGAGATAAAGCCCAAAAATTAGCAAACTACACATGCAGCAACAACTATTGTGTTCTGATGTTCTAAGCTGCACAATGATCCCCAATGGCTACAATATTGATATGGATTGATAGGAGACTTCTCATGTTTTCCAAAGAGACCTTATTCACTCCATTTGGACTTCAAATGATCAAGTTATGACTCTTCGTAGTTGAAGGAAGAAGAGAAAAGCGCTCAAAAGTGACTGGTTGGAGCATTTTGTACATTCAGTCTTTATAATCATTTCTAAAGTGTTTTTCCTGGCTATATCTAGATTCTACAATTCAAGAGCTTTCCAACAGTACCAAGAACACCCAAATCGAAGTTTGGATGACAAAGTTATGGCCTTACGAAGTTGGTGCAAAAACAAGAGAGCAGCTGCAACGTCGCGATGTTAAGAACTAACGTCACGATGTTGCCAAACGACGTCGCGACGTTCGGGGTTAGTTTTGAGTCGATTTTCAGCCCATTTTGAGCCCATGGGTGGGGTTTTAAAACCCAGGCAAGGAGACAAGGGGCTGTTTAAGGCTCGAAGGAGGACTTTGTCCACACTTTGGGACGGAGGTTTAATTTGTTTTGAAGATTTGGGAGAAGATCATGAGATTTGTGGAAGATAATCCGAGAATCACCATCATTTTGATCATTAGAGTTTATTCTTTCTCTTTTTTTTCATGTTTTATCCTTAGTTTATGATGTATTAAACCCTATCATGTTCTAAATTTTTATTCTAGGTTTTTGGTTGATTTTGGATATGAATCTTATATTTATTTGTTAATTTTCATTTTTCTATTGTTTCTCTATGATTGTCTATCTATTGATTCATGCTTGGTTCTATTTACATATTGGTTTCTAACTAATCTCAATATAGTGAGTGGTTATTTGCGAGATCTGAGAATGGAGTAAAGAACTAGACATAGATGAATCAACCTAATTAACAGTAGTGTGAAATGAGTAATTAGGACGTGTGAATGGATCTTAAAGCATCTCTAATGCTTGGGGTTGAGCTGAGAAGCAAAATACCTATTGTTAGTTGGTAGGTTATCCAACCTCGAGAGAGGCTTATAATTAAATTAGGCAAGAGTCGCATTGGAAGCCTTTTCAAGAGACAATAGAATGGAATTTTGGCCTAAACAAAGGAGGATTGTTCACATACATTAAATACCCTAAAATTTATTATCTCTTGGTATCCCTTAGTTGCACAGTTTGTTAGCTCGATTAAGTTTTCATTAGTTTAGTTTAATTGCAGTTTTCAACACATCACAATTGACTGTTTGGATATTAAAAGCGTTGTTTTGGTACTTAGCATCCTCATTTTCCCTGTGGATCGATATTCGTACTTAGGTACACTTTATTACTTGACAATAGTATACTTGCGCAGAATAGGTGCTTATTACATATTTTAGCGCATATTCTTAATTCACATCACAAAATCGCCAGTAAGTTTTGGTACCATTCTTAGGAAGTTTCGTATTGATGTGCCAATCGCCTTGATTAGATATTATTCTGGAAATTTTTTTATTTTTTTATTTTTGTTACGCAAGTGCTTGTAATTTTGTCTTTGTGTTTGTGCGTGTGATTTCACTAAAGGTTAATGTGTGTGTATGCGAAGACGAGGTCAAGTTGAACTACTCCCGATCGATCCTGTGCCAGAGAAAACCTTGCCAGGTGCGCGAGAGAACAAAGAGAAGCACACAGGAATCTAGCGATCATGCGAATCGGGAAGGAAACGAGATCATAGCCAAGAGCAAAATGAGCCGCAAGGGGGACAGAATAGGAATAACGTTAGGAATTATGCCCCTAGGCCAGTTATACAGCCAGATGATCTGTTTATGTTGCTAGATGAGTTCGCTTTACCACCTACAGTTGTTCAGTCTGCTATCCGAAGGCCACCTATTCAAGCGAACAATTTTTAGTACGAAAGCAATAACCGCAAGTAGCCCAGAACATTTAGTTCCATAGTGCGCAGTGAGAACGAACACGCGTTGACAAACTTCATTGAAGTATCACGACCTGACGAAATACAATCAGTGACGAAGAAGCTGCAAGACTAAGATTGTTCCCACTCTCGATGGGTGATAGGAGCTAAACAACGGTTTTGAGCCAACCACGATTCATTACACCTGTGGAATGATTTGATGCGAAATTCTAACTTGATTCTTTACTTCTAAGATCATGAGTTGGTGCAAATGATTAACACATTTAGATAGTTAGAAGGGAGAACAGGCGAGTGGGATTGCTAATTTTATTGGGAGGTGTCCACATCATGAAGTGACTAGATGGATGCAAGTCCATGCCTTTTACAACGATCTGGTGACTCTGCAGAGCAGTTATAGATGCCTCGGCGGGCGCTTTTTTTTTTGATGAAGAGACTACGGATCGAGCATATGGAATCCTGAGGACATGGCTGCTAATAGTAACAGTGACGGGGAGGATGATCTTCGAGGAGAGCGATAGGAGGTATGAACGCGAGGTCTTGATAAATCATGTTGCATAACTCACCAAACGGTTACAAAGGCAGCAAGGTGCTGTAAATGCTATTCAGGCTAATCCTTGGGAGATATGTGAGTCATGTGGAGGACAACATAGTACTACGAGAGGGTACAAGTTGGGCCGGATGGCCCGATAGAGACGGGCTGGAGTCACGTGTTCGGGTGTCGAGGTGAAAACCGAATTAGAACGGAGCAGGGCAGAGTCGTATGGGAGCAGCACCTATCAGATTAGAATCGGAACGAGGCTGGCGGAATACTCATAATAATCAAAAGTATGGATGGAGGAACAATCGAATGAGCCACCTCCCTAGGCAGTGAACAAACGCCATCGGAGAAAAAATAGATTTAGAAAAGCACTAGCTCAAATGCTTACTTCCTATACAACCTTTATGAATGAAACAAAGGCGAATATGCAGAATCAATCAACTTGGGGCCCGAATAACCGAGGCAAGCATAGTGAAACACGGGAAGTGCGAATGGAACAAATGACCAATCCTCTATTGATCGAGGCGACAGGTTCTTTTGCGAAGCAATTAGAGATAAACCCAGAAATTCGGTAAGAACATGTTAAGGCTATCACCTTAAGAAGTGGTAGAGAGCTAGCTACACCGAGGAAACCACCAGTAGTAGTAAGAGAAGTGGAAATTGAGGTAACAGACCAGTTCAGCCCGAAAGATCAGATGCAAGGGGCGCAACCCCAAGGGGAGAAGTCGGTAGAGATATCAGAGGAAATGAAGGGGCGAGAATAGAGCAGTTCTGGATGAACCCTGCTGCTTGATCCAGTATCAGGCGTTTGAAGAAAAACAAACTGGATAAGCAGTTTACCAAATTCATGGAAGTGTTTAAGAAACTGCATATCAACATTCCATTTGTAGATGCATTAAAACAGATGCCCAGCTATGTCAAATTTATGAAAGATATACTATCAAGGAAAATGAGGTTATTAGACTTTGAGGCAGTGAATCTTACTGAGGAGTACAGTGCTATACTTCAGAGGAAATTGCCATAGAAGCTGAAGGATCCAGGCAGTTTCACAATCCCATGTAAGATAGGGAACTCGATCTTCGAGAGAGCCCTATGTGACTTGGGAGCCAATATTAACCTCATGCCTTTATCCATTTTTAGACGGCTGGGGTTAGGTGAAGCTAGACCCATGACGATTACCTTGCAACTGGAGATTAGATCTTTGAAACATCCTCGATGAGTGATAGAAAATGTGCTAGTAAAGGTAGACAAGTTTATCTTCCCAGCTTATTTCATAGTGTTGGACATGGAGGAGATAAAGGGTACCCGTTATCTTGGATAGACCATTTCTAGCGGCTGATGAAATTTATGATTGATGCGGAAGCCCGGGAGCTAAAATTAAGAGTGCGGGATGATGAGGTGATTGATGTATTTAATCTTTGTGAGGCATCGACGGAGCGATGCATGTTTTATGATAGAGGCAGTAGAGGCTATAGTGCCTTTAGAGGCTAGCCTTGTGCAAAATGTTAAGGAGGAACTAAGTGAAGAGGCCGAAGAGTATGTGAAGTGGATGGACTCCTTCCAGCCGAACATAAGGAAGTATTATGAGCCGTTAGGAGAGAACACTTAGACGGTGCCTTCAAGTTGAGCGACCACCACGGTTGGAGCAAAGCACTACTGTCCATGAGATATGCTTTATCTAGGGAATCCTCAACCACACCGGTAATCATATGACCATCTACAATAGCCGGTGGAAGAAGAAGCTTTTAAGAGTACTTGAGATCCTGAGATGCTATCGGATGGTCTCTAGCTGATTTGAAGGGGATTCGCCCCTCCATGTGTATGCTTCGGATCCTATTAGAGGATGGGCACAAACCTTCAGTGGAAGCTCAGAGGAGACTCAACCTGACAATGAAGGGAGTGGTAAGAAAAGAGGTATTGGTGTGGTTAGATGCAGGAGTGATCTACCCCATCTCAAACAGTTTGTGGGTAAGCCTAGTATAGGTTGTTCCAAAAAAGGGAGGAACCACAGTGATAAGGACTGAGAATAATGCATTGCTTCCTTTTCGAACAGTTACAAGTGGAGAATCTGCATAGACTACCGAAAATTAAATAAGGCAACCAGAAAATATCATTTCCCACTTGGTTCGATCGGATGCTAGGCCCATTTCGCGAGGCATGGTATTATTGTTTCTTGGAAGGATATTCGGGCTATAACCAGATTACTATATCACCGGAAGACCAAGAGAAAACAACATTCACGTGCCCATATGGTACGTTCGCTTTTAGGCGAATGCCCTTTGGACTATGTATAGGCGAATGCCCTTTGGACTATGTAACACACCGGACACGTTTCAGCGTTGCATGATGGCTATATTCTGGGACATGGTCGAGAAAACAATTGAGGTATTCATGGATGATTTCTCGGTGCTAAGGGAGTCCTTTGACAATTGTCTCGAGAATCTGAGATAGACATTGATAAGATGTGAGGAAACTAACCTTGTGCTAAATTGGGAAAAGTGTCACTTCATGGTGAAGGAAGGCATTGTACTTAGGCATCAGATCTCAGAAAGAGGAATCGAGGTAGATAAAGCCAAGGTTAACACAATAGAGAAACTACCACCGCCATCCTCAGTGAAAGGAATAAGGAGCTTTCTGGGTCACGCGGGATTCTCTGAAATTCGTAAAGGATTTCTCCCAGCCATGGCCTGGTCATCTACTTGTTCGAGGTGCCTTTTGAGTTTGATGATCGGTGTTGAAAGCGTTAGATTAGCCACGAAGAGAAATTGGTATCAGCACCTATTGTAGTAGCATCGGATTGGAATCTTCCTTTTGAACTAATGTGTAATCTGAGCAACTTCATGATAGGGCGATCTTGAGGCAAAAGGAAAGAACATTTTAGATTTATATTATGCGAGACGGACGTTAAATGATGTACAACTAAATTGCAACAGCGAAAAGAACTCTTAGCTATTGTTTACGTTTGACAAGTTTCAGCCGTACTTGATTGCTAACAGGGTAATAGTGCACACCAACCATTCATCCATAAAGCACCTAATGACTAAGAAGGATGTGAAATCGAGACTGATAAGGTGAGTATTACTACTACAGAAGTTTGACCTGGAAATTAAAGATAAGAAGGGACTACAAAAAATCTAGTAGCCAACCATCTTTGCGATTGGAAGGGCGAGTAAAGAAATTCATATCAATGATGATTTCCACGATAAGCGACTCTTCAGCGATTGAAACCGAAAGAGCGGTACAGCGGTTTTGCTGATTTTGTGAACTACTTGGTGGCAAGAGTGCTCCCACCAGAGTTTAGTTATCATCAGAAAAAGAGATTTTTCGCACAGTTGAAGCATTACTACTGGGATAAGCCCATTCTGTATAAGCATTGTCTTAGGCCAATTGATAAGAAGATGTGTCCCAGAGATGAGAAACGGAAAATATGCTAAATCATTTGCCACACTCTAGCATGTGGGGGCACTTTAGAGGGAAATAGAGACAACTGCAAGGTACTTCAGTAGGGGATTCTATTGTCCTACCTTATTCAGATGCTCACCGGTTGTGTCCTATGACAAATGTCAAAATGGGAGCATATCAAAACTGAGATAGCGCCTTTACCTTAGATTTTAGAGGTAGAGGCATTTTGATATATGGAAATGGATTTTATGGGTCCTTTCCTTCATCTTTTAACAGCCTATACATTCTCACGGCCGTGAATTACATTTCCAAGTGGTGGGGTCATACCTGCTCGAACTAATGATGCGGAGTGGTAGCAAGCTTTCTTCGTGATCCTTATATTCACGGGTTCGAACTCTCGGGCGTTGATCATAGATGGAGGAACACATTTTTGTAACAAACTTGTTGACAGCGTGTTAAGAAAATATGGTGTCTGGCATCGGACCGCACTTGCATACCACCCATAGACTAATGGCCAAGCAGAAGTGTCAAACAGAGAAATCAAATCTATCTTAGAGAAAACGGTCAATAGCTCGAAGAAAGATTGAGCGAAAAATATAGATGATGCGCTCTGGGCATATAGAATAGCATTCAAGACACCCTTGGGAATGTCACCATTCAAGCTAGTGTTTGGGAAAACATGCCACTTGCCTATGGAATTGGAACATAAGAGCATCTTTGCGCTGACTACGACAATTGAATATGAGACGATAAGATGGTAGTGAAACATCTTGCGGCTCGGTGAATTAGAAGAGTTTCTCAATGAGGCGTATGAAAATGCGAAGATATATAAAGAAAAGACGAAAGCCTAGCACGATAAGCATATTGTAAGGAAAGAGTTTGAGTCAGGTCAACGAGTCCTCCTATTTAACTCCCGACTCAAGCTCTTCCTAGGGAAATTAAAGTCGAGGTGGTCGGGACCATTACTGTGACTTAGGGTTTTTCATATGGAGGGTGAGTATACCCAAGAAAAGGAGCTTTAAAGTTAACGCTGCGGCGAAGCCATACTTTAGTGAATTTAATCTCACAACAAGTAGGCCATAAATGCGACACAGAAAATAATAGTGTCATAAGGAGTTCATGTAGTCTCGTAGTCTCGAGAACATTGAGATTCAGGGAAGTCAAGCTAACGACATTAAACAAAGCGCTACTTGGGAGGCAACCCAAGCATTTGCAAGTTTGTCATTCATTAGTGTAGCTTTGCATATGTTGTTTATTTTAGAGATGAAAATTTTCTCGGAGACCGTAACTTATGTGTGTTGTTATGTTCTCAGGCTCCGAGATCGAAGCGGCGACAGAGAGGTAGTTCGGGTAATCGAAGCAGGTTGGACAAGGAACGGAACCTCAAAAGGGAAGTGCTCTTAAACTTAGAAATGTATTTTTTCAAAAAAGTTGAGTTTTCTTCTCTGTAATGTCGCGATGTTGCAACGTCCCAACGTCGCGACATTGAGAAAAAAAATGAAATCTCAGATCTTTGTAACATTGCAACGTTGGTAACTCATATTTTAGCTACTCTCGGGAACGTCACGACATTGAAAATTGCAGCCTCTGGAACGTCTTGAAAATTTAACTCTCGGGAACGTCGCGACTTTGGCCTGAACGTTGCAACGTTGCCCTGTTTTTATGAATAGGAACGTTCATATTCTCACATCCGAAAACTTGAAAAACCCTAACTATGCTCTCCGAGTTTTACAAGTACCCAAGCTAAACCTCACCTAACCTTGTCCCAACTAATCTTAGCACCTTCCAAGGCCCTAATCACGTTCTTAAATCCGAAAACCCTAGTATTCACCTTCATTTGGACATCCTCCATACGGTCTGGTTTTCGAGTGAGTTATGTCCAAATTTGATTTTTATTCCTGTTTTTGGATTGCTTGTGTTAGAGAAGGGACCCTAGGAGTGGTTGGTGATCATAGAAGTCAAAGGATAGAGCCAAGAACACCATCTAACGGTGTGCACACTAGGTGTTCGATATTTTTCCTAAGTGAGTTTTGTGTGGTCTTATTGGGTAAGTTGGTTGAGCTGCATTACATTGGGTGTTAGAAGGCCTGGGAGGCCGAATAGAGTGTGATCAAAGCCTAGACAGTCATCCAAACCCAACCCTATCAAGTGCCCAATGTCAAGCAAAAAGCAGAAACTAAGCTCGAAAAGAAGCCAAGCAAATGAAGAGCCCTCTCATGATTACGATCAGGAGAAATTTGTCAATGAGAGTGCGGCTGAGAAATTCGGCCTCATCTCGAGATGAGTCTTTCATCGAGGAGAGGGTTTCACCATACAGATGATTTCTTTCACTCAAAACCATAGCGAATAAGGAGTGGAGCATTTATGCCAGCCTCAGGCCCGATTGCCTGTGAAGTGTGAATGCACGAGGTTCACGCCAGTTTAATGTACGTGTTAAGGGTCCAGAGTCTTGGACACTGAGTGAACTTCAGTGCGAAGTCTATCAACCGATACTATAACCTTGAGCCAGTTACCTCAGAGGCTTATGATAGGCTCTATGAGAACCCCAACTATCCCGAAGTCCTTAGGATGTTGACCAACGGACAGGGCAAGTGGAAACTGAACAATGAAGGGCACGCGGTGCCAAAGGCAGCTCTTGGCTACATTCCTAAGGTATGACATCACTTAATCACATCGTGTCTCATCCCGACGACTAATGTGTGCGAAGTGACAGCCAAGAGGGCCTTGCTCAACTATGCCATCATCCAAGACATCCCATATGATGTCGGGCAGGTTAGAAAGATGCGATCCTATAACAAGAGATCTGAAGCGAATCTCGAACACCCCTTCATATCTACGGTTTTATGCAATAAGCTAGGGTGCCCTTAGAGGATAATGAGTTTGAATTTTACCCGATCAGGCGATCATGGTTAGAAAGACAAACCCGGTGTGCGAGACCCGGAGGAGGTGTGCGATTCGGAAATGAGCCCTCGGAGTGAGGATGACCTTAGGGCATGCAGTCCCAGGTTTGGGATCGGCAAGTGCGGCGAGGTCGGGGTAGTCCTCTACCTAACCCCCACCACCACAGCCATCCCAAGAGGAGGAACCGGTTAGTCCTTCCACCACATTGGAGGACCCGGGTACAGGACGTGGCCGATTTGATGCGTCTTTGGGATGAGACCGAGCACTAAGTCACCCGTCGGCCCGGGACATGGATGCACTTTCGGGTAGCTTGTAAACCTGATCATGCGCAACCAAGCGACCATTCTCAAGAACCAACAATCCATCCAAGAGTAGCTTTCCCATCTCCTCACCTTTCATTGCCTCTCCTGCAGCCGGTGATCGGCGATCACCGAGAGTTTCTTATTGACATTGAGGACCACTTTATCCACTTTTTGTTGGGAGGGTGTGGGTGCTCGGTTCGGATTTGTTTTTTTTTTTTTTGTTTTAGTTGGTTTTTTGTGTGTTTGGTTGTTTTTAGGTTAGGTTGCATGTGTCAGGTTGCATGTGTACTGTTTTGTTTTAGGTTGTTTCGCGACTGCGTGTTTTAGGCATGTTTAGGTATTGTGTGTGGTGGATGTCACGTTCGTTAATGGGAGGTTAATTTGAGTCAAAAATTTCCAAAAAGATTGAGTAGAGAATGAAAAGGACCCTTAGAGTTCCATGATGGAATAGTATGCTAGATGGGTTAGAATTTGACTTAGTTTAGTCACCCCCTTGGGTGTTTCAAGAAGTCTATCGCACATGCACACATGTGATCTCCAAGGCATACCAAGGTCCCGAACCTTGCTCACAAGAAGTCCTCGCGCCTTTAGGGTTTCTAAACACTCAAGTGATGGAACACTTTTGAAAAAGAGGATTGCTATCGAGCCCCAAATCGAAAAAAAAAAGTGTGAATAGAATAAGTGGGATCGATCCGATGAGTCTAGAGACGCGATCCAGGGCCTTTCAAAACCTAATGCCACTGAGGCAGCCCAGCGAGAGCCATTCTTTGTCAGATTACATGGAGACGAAGGATAAACCCTTTCCGCAGTTTAGGGCCTTTAAGGTTTGGTTGAGTATTCGGTGAAGTTGAGGGGAACTCGATGCTTGAATTTATAACCAGGCTGGTGAGGAGTCACCAATGAATCCACATTGCGAGGGGACACTTCATTAAAACTTATAGGCACTAGAGTTCTTTCATGCTTAGGTAGTATGTAAATAAAAAGGGTGCGCTCTTATCCTTCTGCGGTTAGAATCATTCAAATGGGTGAGTGGACTTTAAGTTTGGGGGTACTAGAACCGAGGTATATGTTAGAGATCATTAAACAATTACACATAGACTTCTGGGGGAAAGGTCATTGAAAACTTGGGGTAGGGGGGGTGAGGTGGTTGAATTGCTTGGTTAACCCGACCTTGCTTAGCTATCTTCCTTAGAAAGTTACACAACTCTAAGAATCCCGGGATTTTAGACGATAAAGGCTCGGATTGCAAATTTGATTCATTTTGACTCTTCATGTTGGCGTCGTGTATATCACACTCATGTCGTAGGCGTTTTGGTGTGTCAATTTTCATGCGTAATAATGTTATGAGTATGTTTCTTGCTTGGGGACAAGTAAGAAGCTAAGTTTGGGGGTGTGATGAGTGCCCAAAACACTCATCATATACCCACTTTTGATCACGTTTTCGGTTCATTTCATCTAGTAATAAGTGCGTTTATCGTCGTATATCTGATACTTAGCTTTTCGTGCATTTCAGGTGAAAAACGCGGCATTTGGAGGCTGTGTGGAGATATGAAGAAGGAGATTGGAGAACTCAGCCTCAACGTCACGACGTTGAGAACATATGACGTGCAGCCTACATCAGCCAACGTCGCAACGCTCCAACGTCACCAGGATTCAATCAACGAGTTTTCTTTGATATAAAAAAAAAATATGACGAGGATGAGGGGGGGAGCACGAGATTCAAGACGAAGACGACTGCACAGGGTGACTCGAGAGATCGTGTAATCATGTATTTTGTATTCTCTTTCTCGAACTCCTATTGATTAAAACAAAAAACAAAAACAAAACAAAATGATTGTAATCATCATAATGATGTTCTAGTTTATTTCTAGGGTTTTGCTATACTCTTGTTACACTCATATGGATTAGTTTTTGATTCAGTTATATTCAGTATATCTATGGATCAGTTATCGACTTGCTCTATTATCTATTAATTACCTATATGGTGGTGTTTGGCCAACATCAACATGTTTTTGTCGGGAATCTAAGATCGAGAGATAAAGGTTTCTAGGGATCCAGGTAGAGTGACACTTGGTCAATCAGATAGTAGAGATCTCCCGATTTCAGGTGTGGCGATTAAGGTCTAACCATTTAAGCGTCTCGGAGTTAAGGGTTGATGCAGAGATGCGAAAAACCATACTAGCGAGATAGGCGAATATACTTGGAGAGAGGATATCTCGTAGGCACGATCAACTCGCCAATGCGAATCCGTTAATATACTGAATAATAAATTTTATATAGGTTATAATCCATTGAATGTGACAAGGAGAGGCAAAACCCTAGTACCCATTAATTGAGTAAATAATTCGTTTAGGATAAATTTCCCATAACATTAGCCGTAATTCACTCGACTTTGAGATCAGCCCAATACTCTAAATAGAATCAATATTCAACATACTCCTTGTGGGAACGACACTTGACAAGCCACTATATTCGTGAACAGTCGTATACTTGCATCCTGGACCTCTGTTTTATACTAATTTACCACACCTATCGACTGAGTCAAGTTTTTGAAAATACTTGATAGGCGTATTTTGTGATGTGTATTAAGAATATGCGATAAAATATGTAATGAGCGTCTATTCTACCCAATTATACGCTTGTCAAGTAATAAATTGTACCTAAGTACGGATATCGATCCATAGGGAAAATGCTAAGGACCCAAATTAGAATGCTTCTTTAATATCCAAACAGTCAATTGTGATGTGTTGAAAACTGCAATTAAACTAAACTAATGAAAACAATCGGTAACAAGTAAATGCGACTAAGGGATACGAGATAATAGAATTTTAGAATTATTTAGTGTGTGAGCAATCCTCCTACATTTTATAGGCCAAAATTCCATTCTATTGTCTCTTGAAAGGCTTCCAATGACTCTTGCCTAATTTAATTATAAGCCTCTCTCGAGGTCGAATAACCTACCAACTAACACTAGGCCTTTTGCTTCTCAGCTCAAACCCCAAGGAGACAAAAGGGAGGCGGCTAGGACTCGAAGGAGGGGACTTTGTCCACACCTTGGGACCAAAGAAAAGGTATGGAGTTGTTTTTGAAGATTTGAGAGAAGATCATGAGATTTGTGGAAGATAATCCGAGAATCACCATCATTTTGATCATTAGAGTTTATTCTTTCTCTTTTCTCATGTTTTATCCTAAGTTTATGATGTACCAAACCTCTATCATGTTCTAAATTTGTAGTCTAGGGTTTTGGTTGATTTTGGACATGAATCTTATATTTATTTGTTAATTTTCATTTTTCTATTATTTCTCTGTGATTGTCTATCTATTGATTCATGCTTGGTTCTATTTACATATTGATTTCTAACTAATCTCAATATGGTGAGGCGGATGCTGCGATATCAGAGAATGGAGTAAGAACTAGATAGATGAATCAACCTAATTAAGCTTGGTAGTGTATGAGTGGAGTAATTGGGAGGCGTGTGAATTCTTGATCGCGTCATTGTGGCGGCGTTGGGCGATGTAAATTTGAATGTCATACGATCTCAAAGTACTTAACTTGGAACGTTGCGCGTTGGAATGTCATAGCGTTGAAGTAAGGTTCTCCAATCTCCTTCTTCACATCTCCCATAGCCTCCAAATCTCGCACTTTTTCTGAAATGCACGGCTAGAGTATCGGATATCGACGATGAGCAGACTTGTGCTAGATCAAATGAACCAAAAACATGATCAAACGCGAGTATTTGATGAGTGTTTTTGGCACTCATCACTCCCCTAAAAGGTCTTGTACTAATTGAATGTTGTCCATTGTTATAAACTCAGAAGTCTTCCAATTTTTAATCGGTGTGGGACTTTGGGCGCACATCGATAATCCTTCCCCCTCAGAAACGGATTCCTATCAGCCAGTCCCTCAGGCCCCAGAAGTTTTCTTTGTCTTTCATTGGATTCGAGCACACATCTTAAGTGAAGCACCACCAACCAAGGATTCACCGCTCACCACACCATTTTGTTCAACTTCCACCCACAATTAAGTTTGAACTCGGCTTTAATACACTTGTGGGAAACCTCATAGACCGTTTCCCTATCACGTTAGTATGATAATACCAGCAATTGAATTAGTCAATTTTGATTAAGCTACAAAAACATGTTGCCTATATGCTATTTTATCTTCAATAATATATATATATATATATATATATATATATATATATAGTAAAGCAATATTTTGATATTTTATTTTATTATAAAAATATAAGTAAAAATCCAAATGTAATTATAAAAATTATACGATGTCAAATTATTTAATCTTTACGTAAAAAAAATTAAAATAAAATGCATCGGTGGTATTTTTTCTAAATAAAAATTAAGGATGATCATGAAACAATTATTTTCACCACTCGGTTAGAACCACTTTGCTTTTATTTCCTACTTTTCTTGGTTGCAAAGGAATCTTATTTTTAATTTAGTCATGCCATTGTCCCCGAAAGAAAGTAAAGAGCTCAAAAGTGGTGTATTGTGGCATATATATAGCTTAACTCTAGCTCACTAATTTCATGTTACTTTTTAGTTGTGTTTGTTTCTCATATTTTAAAATTACCACCCGCTAATAAGGCCAGATGTAGTGGTTAAGGGTTGATGGGACAAAAGGAATTGACTAAATATTCACGAAAATATAATACTACAACGTTGTAATATGAAATTAATAGATGTCAAAGAAAAAATGAGAACTAAGTTATGGGACCACTGGCTAAGGGGTATTTGAAAATTATGAACAAGATACCTAAACCCAGACCCCGGATCTTCTCATTTAAAAATATCGATAAAATTAAAGCTGAATTAATAAAAGAGTACATCATGAGTACTACCTTAGAAGACTTTGGTATTATTCACAAATTTTCAAATGACTGAAATAGTAATGATCCCATAACTTAGTTCTCCCAAAAAAAAAAATTACCACCTTTTGTTGTGTCTTGGCATTTGGTTTGAAGCTTAGTACATATAGAGTGATGTTAAAGATTTTAAAAGGGAAAGAGTTATAGATTAAATATAGTAAAGAGTTGATTGATTAGAAGAAACAAAGCATTCATATGTATTGAAACATGGCACAACATATATAATCTATTTTGTATAAGAATACCCTTCATCAATTTCTTTAGAATAAGTATCAAAATTAAAATCAAAATCTATATTTTATTTCATAAACCTATCATAATTAGAAATTAAGTAATTAGATTAATTAAGATATGTATTGCAAGATATAAGTGAGCCAATCTTTCATAAGACTTAGTTATTCATATCCATTCACTTCCAATAAGTAAAAAAATTGTTAACATACTTTTTAAATGTTGTTAATTCAGTAGAAAAGAAAACCTGGTGGACCTATCTTTATCCACATTGGTATGATATTGTCCACTTTAGATCTAAGCCCTAATGGTTTTCTTTTTAGGCTTTCCCCCCAAAAATCCTCATACCAACTGAATATTATTCATGCTTATATACTCATAAGCCTTCCCATTCCGAATCGATATGGGACATTGTGGGACTTTGAGCACACACCCAACAATCCTCCATTCGAACAAAGTTCCACCAAGCCTCCCATCAAACCAGGATTTTCCTTGTCTTTCACCATGTTCGAATATACGTCTTACGTGAAGCAGCACATGTCAAGGGCTCACCACTCATCATACCATTTTGTCCAACTTCTACCCACACGGTTAAGCTTGAACTTGACTCTAATACCACTAACTAATAAACCTTCATGAACCTATTTCTATCCACATTTGTACAATATTATCCACTTTGGGCCCAGAAACCCCATAGTTTATTTTGACTTTTCCCCTAAAAACCTCATACAAATTGGATGTTATCCATGCTTATATCCCATTTCTAACCGATGGACTTTGGGCACACACCCAACATTAGCTCCTACCATTTTTTACGTAAAAAAGGAACCTACATTTCTTATTAATCCACAATTCACGATCCTAACACTCGTACCTCATACTCAACTCCTTTCTCATTTGTTCACAGCGGTACTACCATTGCATAGCCCGATATTTCTGACCTTATCAAGGTAGATTTCTTCTTCATTTTCTCTCTATTGAAGTCTTCTTATTGTAGATTTCGTAATCTCATCTTTTTTGCCTTTTCATTGTCAAGTGGAAGAGCTTGTTTTGTTGGAGTTTTTTTATGATTTATTTAGACATTTGATTATCATGATTTTTATATTTCGTTTGATTACTGGGAATTCTTTTCGGATTGTATGTGGATTTCTCATGTTTTACAAATCATGTTGAGACCCTCACCTTAACTTTCCGTCTATTCATTGCCGTGGTGAACACCAAAGAAGAGGAGGAAGAAGAAGACGTGCAACAAAAATGGAGAGGAGCATATCGTTTTTGGTAGAGAAGCTTAGTGCCTTGGTTTCTCAACCAGCCTCGTTATTTGGAGGCGGTTGAAGGTCGGGTGTTATTTCGATCCACCACGAGGCTACGTGGATCCACGGATCATGGAGTCTGTGACGACCTGGTCGTCGATACAACCAAATGTTCAAGCTACAGAGTGAATCGGTCCCGAGAGATGAAGCCTTTGATGCTGAAGATGTTATCGATGAATTCATCTTCCAAGTGGAATGCAAGCGGCGGCGATGATTGATTATCTCAAAGTTCCTCAATCTTACGGTTGCATAACCTTGCACGACAAGTTACCGCAAGTGAGCAGAGTTGAACAATCCTCTCCGGTCACGATCAATACCACGGCTTGACTAGCATTGATCGATAGATGAAGTCTGACATGGAAGATGCGAGGCTTATGAGTTGGAAGCTCTTCCAATATCGCAACTACTTCTAAACCTTGGAGGTAATCTAATAAAATGGTGGAAGGAGAGGGTCATCATTGTTGAAGAAAGCAACGTAGTGGTGATGACAAATGATTTGGAAGCCATAAAGGGAAATAAAAAGTAGAACACGTTGCAGAAGACTACTAAATGACCGAATCCCGGAGGGCGTGATTCGAGATTGGCTGATGCGATCGAATGGAAGAGTCGAGTCTTATCGCATCATGAATCTTCGAGATCTAGCCATTTCAGAAGCTAAAGAAGAAAACCTTTTTGAGGTGGACGAAGATATGGATGAGGACGTGGTTCCTACCAGCATTTGTCGACTGGTCAATAATTTTGATCAAACCATCTATCTGCATTTGCAAAATTCTATTATCCGATCTTTGATTCTCAATAGAACCATTGATGGAGGTGGGGTATTTCTACATAAATACCCTAAATTGCTTCGAGTCCTGCATGTGGACTTGGTGGAGGGACATCCCTTACCTCCAAGAAAAGTAGGACAACTCATCCACCTAAAGTATCTATGCTTAAGCGAACTAGCGAGTGACAGAGACTTCCTGATGATCGATGGACTTGTTAATTTGAAAACCCTTGATTCAGGAGACAATTACATTGGATTACCCCATACAATTTGGAAATTGAAGCAAATGAGACATCTAATTTTTTTTCGAGGTCAGATCATATCAAGGCAATCGAAGAGGGAGAGAAAGGTGGATGTCACTTGGAATGTCCATCTAATGCGCTTAAGACATTATATTTTGAGGTGGCAAATGGTTAAAGGATACTGACTTAGGAAACTTACCCACAACCTAAAGCATTTGAAGCTAAACATGGTGGAGCATCCATTGAAGAGAGTTGTTCAATGTGATTAACAGGGCTACAAAAGCTCATGTTGTTTCCTGATCAATTTACAAGAAGGGAGAAGGGATTATGCTTTTATAGGTAAGAAGGGAGAAGGGATTATCAACATTAGATGTTGAAGTTAGATCTAGAACACCATCACTCCCACGCCTGAAGTCTTTCTCACACCATAAGCACCTCTACAAATTGCGTCTAGGAGGAACCATCTAGAAGCTACCTGCGGAAAGGAAACTCTAACCTCCAAACCAAATGAACCTCAAAATGTATTTTACTAGATTGGAGGAAGATCCAATGCCAATACTAGGGAGGTTGCCAAACTTAAGGATTCTCAAATTAGTGAGCAATTCTTATTTGGGAAAGGAATATGAATTGTCCTAATGGATTGTTCCTTAGACTTGAATTCCTACAAATGCTTAAGGAACTTGAGACTTGTGGGTGGAGGAAGGGAGCGATACCTAATATGAGAGCTTGGAAGAATTGAGTGTTGTCGCCCGAATGAGAGCTCCCACGATGGATTATTGCATACGAAAATGCTCCAAAGAATAAACCTATATGGTCTATCCGAAGAATTGATGAGGGAGGTTTGGCGAGACACAAGGAGAAGATTGGAAGGATCAGTGGTTTCATCTCCTAGACATCTCCCTTGATTAAGTGTAAAGGCCTGATTTAATTTCAAGCACAATTATGGATAATTTAGAGAAGCTATAGATGAAAGAATTTTTATATTGATTTTTAATCATAATTTATATATTTCAATATAATTAGAAATGTAGAAGATTACTTCAATTCATTCACCATGTGAAAAATGATGACCATGAGACTTGATTGAGTATGTGGCGAGGAGGGTCAGCCAGGATTCATCTTGGGTGTACTTCTATTCTTTGAAATGGAGTAAACCATACAAGGCTTGGTTTGCTCACCAAACAATCACAGTAGGATAAACAAGCACTAAAGAGATGCGAGAAGAAAATCTCAAAACACACAAGCAATTTACTCATTATAGTCGATGCATCAAAAAAAAGATTTTCAAAAATATGAACATATATTTTCATGTTATGTTACATAATACTATACCACATCAAAGGCCTTCAGTTCTAGCATTTCCTTCCCTCAGAGAATTTGGAGGGCTAGATTCATGGTACGAATTAAAGCAGTCAAACATGCAATACAGTATAGGGTTCTCTTCAAGTGAAACAAATAACAAAATTAATGCAATGTGAGCGAACTAGGTCGACTAGTCGCTACTCCTTTTGAAGGCGAGGATGCATAATTTCATTATGCGAATCAAGTTTGTCTACCATTGACATACATTCATTCAATCTTTTTAAGAGGGACTAGATGGTAGAGACATTACTTGGGAAATCTTTTGTTTGAGTATTGTATTTTAAAGTCTCATGATCTCCTTGAGCTAATGAAACCCTTCTCTCCCTTGCATTTGCAAAGCACGGATGTCACTTAAACTACAAGTGAAAAAAATATAGAACCAACTAAGAGCTGTGAGATGCCTTGAGTGTGACTTCACAAGGTTGTTTGTTTAATCAGCTTAAAGATAAGAAATATTTGGGTATAAAGCTCTACCATATAGAACAACTATTTTCTCAAAACTGAGACTCAGGGCCCTCTAATTTATATATACATATATACAAATTATATAATGGGTATATAAAATATAAATATAGTTTATAATTTTAGTTTTACAATAATTAGTAAAATGTAAAAAATTGTAAGAAATACTTAGGACATATTTGTGGTTACGTATTTGGCTTGTTCTTGAGTAGAATTTTGAAAACATAGAGAATGTGTGTTGTTTGAAAACTATTCTTATTATTTGAATTTAGTATTTTTTTTGTTCTTTGTATATTTTCAGAATTAAAAAAAAAATGGTAATCATACATGTTCTCTCTATTTTCCTGTGCTCCTTGTTTTTTTAAAATTGTTCTTAAGAACAGTTATTAAAAACACTAAGAACACCTTCTCCGAAAACTCTTATAGTGCTTTAAATTCAACGTTTTTAATAACTAGAAAACAAATTTCTTGTTTTCATTGTGTTTAAAAACAAAAAACAATACAAATGGTAGTAATATTGCATTTCAAAATAGTTTTTTTCAATATATTGACTATACATTGTGTTGTAGTATTATCTTTCTCATTGGAAACTGAACTGATCCATTAAACTCTCTTTCCTATATCCCGTAGAACCCTTAACTAGTGAGTCATGCCTCATTGGCATTTTCGGAAATAGTTTTTTAAATAAGCTGTTTTCAAATTTGTATTATAAATTTCTAGAAAACTCTTATAATTTTTGTTAAATTAGAAAAGGTAAAAAAAGCCCAGTTTGTAGAATCCAAACAGACCTAACCGCCCTCCATCCCAGCTACGAATCCGAAATCCGAAAAACACTCAATACCAAAACCAGACTACTACTGTCCCATTTGTATGATAAATATATTAACCTCAACTCCACGGCTGAGACTGATTAACATTCCATCGGCCGATCATGGACGACGAAAACCTATAAACAACCAAGTTTTTTCTGCAGCCGCCGCAACTGTTCCCAGAGGACACGCCGGACCGCTGGCAGAAGATCGACGATCATGTGTACGGAAGGCAGAAGGCCGCCTATGATGTCAACGGAATGGAACTGCACCAGTTGAATCTGCAGGTTCTGTGGCCGCCGGCGATGTTACCGTCTCCGGTCAGGCCTCATCGGATTCCGATGTTTAAGATCAGGAATCTACCTCGTCGGCCTCTGGCGGTGATCGAAACCCTCGCTTCCATCCGCGGGGTTCATCGGAAAAAAGAGGTTGTTAAGAACCGCCGCCGGGTTCAGATTAAGAAGCGGAGGTTGGAGATCGTGACGAGGGAGTTGAATGCCGAGTTTGACAGGTTTGTTTATTTATTTTTTAAATAATTATTTTATATTTATTTTATTTTCGAGGTATGGGTAATATAAATAAAGAGAAAGGCTACTTGAATAGTTTTTAAAAACTACTTGTACTGTTTTATCTGAAAATTGTTTATTCTTTATGTTTTTTGAAAACTGTTCTTATTGAAATTATTGTGTTCAAAACTGTTTGTTCTCTCAAAACTCTCGTGTTATTTGAAAACTGCTGTTGTTTTTTGAATTAAGTGCTTTCTTTGTTCTTAACAAAAAATTTTCTTCCTATTTTCCTTATTTTCTTTTGGCTCCATTGGAGTTTGAAACTCTAAAAGAACTAAAAAAACAAAATAAAATGCTAATAAAAATTATTTTTTCATATTTGATTTGACAAGAAAAATAGAAAATATAAGAAAAAAAAATCAAAAATTCAAATGTAATCTAAATTCCTAAAATCTAAATTCCTTAACATTTTAGGAATTTGTAAATTTCTTAGTTCTTATACAATTAAGAAACAAATAAAATCAAATGTGTTTAACAGACATATATAATTAATTTATTAAGTTTAAACCAATTTTTTATTTTCTTTTAAATTTTCCCTTTTCCACTTTTTCTCATTATTTTATTCTTTATTTTCTTTCTTTATATTTTTAGGTTCCAAACGGACAACCTATGATGCCCCCAAAACCCGGGGGTCCTTTGATACAGGTATCGACTGTGGAAAATACATCGTCTCCGTATCGCGAGGCATACTGATAAATGGCCGCAGATTTGCATCAACACTCAACAAATATAACCAACTATATTCCCGATAGTTCAACTCACAAATCTATATCCCAACCAAATATATTACATGGTTCAAGTTATAACATTTCTCTTAATAAATACATATTAAAATCTATAATTCTAATACATATTATCCAAAACATCTAAGCCACAACCAGGCTTTCTTCAATCGGTCTCTAAGAAGAGTTGTCTTCTCGAACACCCTATACGAAAAAATATGTTCCTGACGGGGTGAGCTATCGCTCGAGTAGTGGAATCACAAATGGAGTTCTCTCCACCTAAGTGCACTTCCCAATGCTCAATTTAAACACGCACTCAAGTAAATACGTGATCCTACTTGAATGTCTACATGCCCATTCTGATGTCTCGAGTCCTCATTGACTCCCTCACACTTGCCTAAGCTATGTATGAGAAAATAATCATTTTCAAAACAAAACTTGTTGTTCTTGAAAATAAATTACTGAAGTGTCGGTAAAAATATGGGACTACCCTCTGAGGCGAATTGAATGGTGAGCTTTAGAAGCAGATCATGGTCCTCATCCAGAAATGATACATTGGCCCATCTCCCAACCCAATTCTGGGAAAATCATCTGTGTAAATTCTTTTAGCAACCATGTTCGTTTTTCGAAAATTCATGTCATGCACTAACACCTAATCTCTAGGTTACCCAGTGCATATGAAAATGCATTATGCCATTTCCAAACCATTTATACAATATATATACCAATATATTAATTATGCAACATTCTCAAATTTGCAATTCACACCACATGTAATTCAATAATATGGATCAAACAACACTCAAATTAGCTCACTTGAGCAATTCACAATTTCATCTCTAATGGCCTATACTCATAATTATATTCCATATAATTGAGTAAATCACAATTTTAATCACAATTTTATCTCCAATGGCCTATACACACAATTATATTCCATATAATTGAGCAAATCACAATTTTTATCTCCAATGGCCTATACACAAGCCACAATTTATTTCATAGGGTATTAAGCAAACACCCCAGCATTTACACATTCACGTCTTTCAAATGGAAATAAAAATTCTCAAAAATTTCCACACTTCGGTTCCAAGATTTGGGGACCAATCAGCTTAAACCTCACGACCTCAAACCAACCTGACATTTACAAAACACTTAAACAAGGGGTAAAACAAGTAGGATGAAACCCTGCCTCACGGGGTTTGTCAAAACTCCAACTTTGGTGTCACGCGTAGCTCTCATCGCGTAGATCGAATTTGCCTTCGGCCAGGCCAATCAGGCGTGGGTTTTAAAGTAGATCTAAAAAAAAGCGAAGGAAAAATAAAAATTAAAATCTCTCACCTCTCTCTCTCACGGGACGCCTCTCCCCGTCGGCCTCTCCCCCTCTTTTGTTTTGTTTTTTCATTTATACTTTTATTTATTATTATAATATTATTAATATATTATTATTATTATTATTATTATTATTATTATATCATTTAGGATACTTAACTTATATTACCTTATTGGTCAGTTTCTCTCCCCAAAATTTTTATTTCTTTTCGAGTTCAATTATTTTAAATAAACTTTAACTCAAACCATTTCGACTTCCAATTTTTAAGTAAAATCATCCACACAGAGAATCCTTGGCGATTTATCACCCATAAATTCATAAAATATTACATTTGTCTAGAATTAATGAAACTGCAGGTCACTAGATTTGTGAGAGACGGAGTGCTGGCAGCGATCAGTTTATCATCTTGAGATCTAGAATTTTCGATTTTCAACCGAAATTATCGTTTTACCATTTTTCAGAAAAATTGAATTTTTTCTCGGAACCCTTATTTTCAAAATCAAGAATCAGAAAGTGTATACTTTTAAATGTTTGCAATATCTTTAAATATGATTTATATTTTAATTGTGATTGTTTTCAAGAGTGGGATTACATCAGTGATGCAACTTTAAAAGATGATATTGATTTGTCTTCAAAAACATCGAATGAACATTACCACCTTGGAGTGAAATAATTGAATAGAAAATTTTAATTTTATATTTTTGTTAATTTTTTTCCATGATTGCTAGTGGAGTATTTCAAATTTAGGTGTCAGGTGCAATGGATTTCTCTATCATTGTACATTAGAGCATCTTCAGTAGTCATCTAAAAATTGAAGCATCTAAAGCTATATTTTTGCTCCCAAAAGTCACTTTTTGAGATTTAGCTGAGCATCTCAACGATTGAGCATCTTAGTTTATCTATCCTAAATCTATTTCAATTTTAATTTCTCTTCCTTAATAGTACATCATGTACCTTCATTCATTTATATCACTCCATACACTATAAATTTTGTTGTTGAGGGCAAAATTCATTTAAACACTATAAATATTGCTAGAAACTATTCACTAGCAATACTTTTGCTCCCATTATTGCTCATTTCTTTGGGCCCAGTTTTGATTTAGCATCATGTTTAGCTTTTTCTTCCATTCTTGTAGATGCTCTTATATTGAAAAAAAATATCTTGCATTTTTCATTGTGTAAAATAGATGCAAATATATATCAACGAGTTATTCTTACATTATTTTAAAAGTAACTTTCGGACTGATTAGTCCTAACTACTTAAGATTGTTGAAATTGTGTATATTTTTCTGTTAGCATATTTAATTTATTTTGGAGATCTATTATTTTTTTTAAAGCAAATTTTAGATAATTGACTTAGCTTTTATTGCGCTTTTGGGTAGGAGCCTAAATTTGGGCCATTGGAGTTGCTTTAAGTCTCCGATCTACCAATAAGACCTAGTTCAAGTGGTTAATAGTTTAGACGGGCATAAAGAAGGGGAGGGGTCTAGGGTGAGAGTCCAATTTGAGACAAATTTATAAAAAACATAATACTATAATGTAATACAAAGTGAATACAAATTTTTATGACCATAATTTTTTTTCATTTCATTAGACTATAAGGTGTCATGAATGGATCTGTGTTCTAAATGGGCTTATGCGCATATGGAAGGTGTCTTTGAGCTATATCACATCAATACTAATCATCATACGAGCTAAAAGGGATTACAAGGATGGTAAAGTTTTATCACATAACACATCTGTGTTTTTAGGGCTCAAACTCAATACCGTTGGTTAAAATAGAAAGAGACTGAACCATTTCACCTACATATTCAATGGTACATATGATCCTAATTGAAATGGTCTAAATCCTTTCTTTTATTTGGTCTTTTCTAAGCTCAATGAACTTTTAACCTTTTTGTTTATTTAATAATAAATAAACAACCATTTTGATGGATACTTTAGCATATTTTTAGTGAAATGTAGATTAAGATCATAGAAACATATACTTGTGATGAGTATGCACGATTCAAAAGTTGATCGATGCAAAAAAAAAAAGTACAACAAATAATAAAATTCCTACCCAATATATACATATATATATATATATATATATATATATATATATATATATATATATATATATATATATATATATATATATATATATAATTGATATGTAGTGGTAGAGATTGGTGAATGGTAAAAATCAATGAATTAGGCATAGTACTTCCCAACTATTGGAAGCACTCTATTAATATTATGATTGTTATTTGTCCTTTTGTTAGTTTGGTAATTGATATAATATATCTATAAAAAAAATAATTAATTAGCTTTAGAATAATGCTTAATAAGTTGACTTGTAAATTCATAATTGTATAATATTGATAAAAGTTAAAAAGTGAAGTTAATCCAAGTATGTTATAAGCACATATTCAACTTGAGCTTGTTATTTTTATTTTCTTCATATCATGAGGTATTTTGAGCAAATTTGGAGACATACGAAAGACACATTTAAGTCATACCATGTTCAAACTAAACTCGAGATAAATCGTAAGGACGATGAAACTCTACCACAAAACACAACTACGTTATCGAGAATCAAACTCAAAACTTTTTGTTAAACTATGAAAGATCCTAATTATCTCGCCTAATGATTGAGCTTGTTAAATTTTGTAACAATTTTTATGTTACGAGGAATATTCAACAAAACAAGTTAGACGACGTACCATTAATAATGATAGATGAGTAATTGAAAAACGACGTCGTACATCTATGTTGGCAAATAAAAATCTCGCCAAAAAAAAGAAAAGAAAAAATAGGAAGAAGTGGTTACTCAGAAAACCGTGGGAAAACAGAAGAAAAATTCGACTCATCATGGATGAAAAAAACACGGAAAGTGGAAAATTGCAGCTATCATTTCCTTTTACTTTCCCCCAGTTCTCTCGGGAACCAATCAGACCTTTGGTCAATTTAGACGAACAAAACAAAGTTCAAGTTTATCATGTGAATCAAGAAAAAGACATAACATAGATGTCTCTCGCATTTGGATTGTTCCATATGAACTGTCACCCCGCTAAGGTTATAAGCTTCATGTCGCATCTGCAACGGTTTTTCCCCTCAACAACAGAGGGCGGTTTCAATTCTCTGATCTCAGCATTATTGACCTTGCGATAGCTCTCACCCTTCCATGGAGGAATGAAAACCTTCTTCACCGCCTCCCATGGTAGTATTTCATTTCTTTTATCTTTTTTTTATTCTTGGCTATGGTATAACCTGGATGTTTGAATTATTGTGTTAATTTGGTTGTTTGTTTCTATGGAAAACGAAATAAAAAAAAAAAAAAGACCGCAAATGCTCCCGATGCTCCTAGTTTTTAGTAATAAATTTTACCAAGTGTGGGATGACAGTTTGTGGAAAATCAGCAAAATATTTCACTTGATAGGACTATATTTATGAAGATTTAATTGTAGAAATGGTTAATTTTTTTAGTGAATGCAGATAAAGTGTTATTTCAAAATGGATATAAGAACTCACCTTTCTCAGAGGACCTTAGCAATTGAATTGGTCCATTTGTTTTGATGGAATTCAAAGCCAGAAAACAGATAAATCACGTTGCAAATTTTGTGAATAGGAGCATAATAGTCCTGTAGTATTTAAGATGAACTTAAAAGGATTGATTATGGTGTTATTCAAAGTAGAAATGAAGTTCCACTTTTCAACAGAAGATGCAACCACAAACCATGGATTCAGAAGGGCCATATCGGCTTCTCCACTGCTCTAGTAAGGGTGATAAAGGAGGTGTAATACAAGAATTGAAGAAAGGAGTTGAAGCCAATCTGGCTGACTATGATAAAAGAACAGCACTCCATTTAGCAGCCTGTGAAGGTTGCGAAGAAATTGTTGTCCTCCTTCTTGAGAAAGGAGCTGATGTGAACTCCATTGATCGCTGAGACATACTGTAAGTTTTGTTTTATAGTCATTTTAATCTTTACTTGATTCATTCAATCGGCATTCTGAGCAGTGAACAGGTATTTTGTGCAGAAACTTCTGCCACATGTCTGGTGTAATGTTAGTTGTGCTAAAATTGCTGGTACAGGAAATCAAATGGCAAGGCAATCTAGAAAATCTCATAGGAGCTAAACTACTTTGATTTTGCGTTGCCTTGTTTTTTTCTTCTTGCAATTAATGATTCTGCTGATTTTGGTCCTTGCATGCAAGTGCTGCAATGCAAACAATATCATATTATTTATAATTATCAGACCTTTATTTCTTGAGGGGCTGTTTGAATAATTTCAGAAGGAGAGCCAACTATCTCGATTTATTTTACAGCTTTAGGTTTTTGGCTCCATTATGCCTGTAGAATGTTGCATATTATTCCTGTTAGCCCTGCGGGTGTGCAAGGCTGCAAGCTACTTAAAGGATTTTCCTGTTGCAAGCATTATGTTCTTCTCCCTGTAGAATATAATTGACATGTGCCACATGAAATATGATTATTTTGGCAGCCGGCTTTCCAGATGCTTTCGTAGCTTTGGTCATGAACATATGCAGATCTTGGAGGCTCGGGGTGGAGCAGTCCGGTACCATACATTTTCAATGTATAAATAATGTGGAAGGTTTTACTTAAAATACCTAAGGAAACAAGTCTTTTTCTTTTACATACATGATTTGCTTTGATCTCAAGACTTTCAAATGAAAAACGTGTGCATGTTTGTAAGGCTTATCCATCATGTTTGTGTTGGATTTATGCTCCAGAAGCAATCTAGACCGTTGATCAAGAGCCTTAATTAATAATGGTCGCTAGGATCCCAATGTTGCTTTCGTTAGATGGCGGAGCGTTGCGATTATTGAATACGAGAAGAGGCCATTTATTAGACTGATGTGTTATAAAGCCCAAAAAATTTATAAAACCCTAGGAGGTTAGGGTTGATCTATAAATACCTTGCTTACTAGCCTCCCGGGGAGTTTAGAAAGTTTCACCCAGCTTCGGGGTTTAGAAGTTTTCTGCAGCCTCAGTGCATAAAAACTCACGGCGAAAGCATGTCCCAGGTTTCGAGTGTTTTTCGAGATCTAGTTTCTTTTGTGATTAGGTGCGCCCTGCGCGAGATCTGTCCACGTAGAGGAGGTAGCTTGGAAGGTCCTGTGGATTCTAGAAGAGATTTGCAACCTGCTACGGGTTAGTAATGGGTGATGAAATATATCATACGTACATTGTGTATTTAAGCATGCGATTCGGCCATTTGTGTGATTCCTTCAATTGGTATCAGAGCACTGGTCGAATCGGTGTGTGATAGATTGAATCCATAATTTTATTTCTAATGTATATATGATGTATATTAGATATATGGCACCTAGGATTCTATTATTTATATTTATTTATAATTTTTGTATTATGAATGAATGATTTGGTTTTTGGCCTTAATCCATAGTAGATTTTGCTTGTATATTTTTTTGGGGATGTAACTTGAGGCTAATCATAAGATTAGGTTTCCTCATGATTTATTTATTGTTATTTTTTCCTGCAATTTTTTTTTTATATGTAAATTCGGATTTATTATAAAAAAAATGTAAAAGGGGCACTGCATTGTCAGAATGGGCTGATTTTTGGTAGGGTGGTTCCTCAAACAGTGATCTACCTCCCTGTAAAATTTCATGGCAATCCGAGTTTTGTATGACGGTCGGCGGACGTTTTGGTGCTCAGTTCAATGGGAAGGCATGTTAGGGGTTTTTGTGTTTTTAGGCCCAAAAACACCAAGCGAATGTGGCCCACACCCCATGGACTCTGAGACTTGAAGAAAGAAGAGTACGGGCTATATATCAGTTGGAGCTACTTGGCCTATTAGACTTGTAATTTTCCTTTTCTAGGAAACCATGGATTAGGGCTATTAATTATTCTATATTTATAATTGTTTTAAATTATATGGATAACATGTGATATGTGCTTAACATGCCATTTAAAATAGAGTGGTGCCATATAATTGCATCATTTGATACATACATGTGCATAATAATATTTGTTTTATCTAAGATAATATTATTATGGAAAACCTAATTAATTAATAATAAAAATATTGAATGGGTGAAGGTTAAAATTAATTTAATTAATTCGAAACACACGAGGAGCTCCATTAAAGGTCCAATAATAAAATGGTTATGTGATACCCCTGACCAGGATAAGCATGGTCGGATTTTATTGGATTGGATCTAAAATAATTTCAAAATTTTAATAAGATTATGCGGCTGGCGTCGTGATGCTTAAGATATTAAAGATAATTTTGAAATTAAAATTAATGGTTATTACATTCAATTTTAATAATATTAATAACCCTCTGACGAGGAAGAAGCTCATCAAGGTATTAAAGGCCCAAAAGAATATTGAAATAATGGTTGTTTTTAAAAAAAATCAATTTTGAATGAATTGTGTGTTAGTGTTATCTAGGAAGGCTACGTCTAGAGGTAGGTTTTTAAGGAATTACGAGACCCACCTCACCTTCCTGGGAGCTAACTTAGTAGGACACTAGACATACCATGTTCAAGAAGTTTAGTTTATTACAAATGTCTTGCCCAACGTAAGTATTTGTAATGGAAACTAAATTATTGTTGCAATAAACATTAATAATAAGTAGTTTAAGTGGATCTATTATTTGTATGTTTGTCAGGGTGGATTACGTGTTAATATATGTGTTTTTTAAAATTTCCGTAAAATGGCATCTTTTAATCCCTTTCTTAGCTACAATTTTGAGTCAAAGCCATTGGATGGAAATAACTACGACCTATGGAAAACCAATCTTTTTATGTCCTTGATTTTGAGAGAATAAAATTCATTACAACAACTACGAAACCCCAAGAGCCCACTGCTAATGCTTCAGAGGAAACTAAGAAGCACTTGCGATTGGCAATGGCAACACGACAATAAGAGAGTTCTTGCCGCTAACATCCGCGAAGGCAAATTAATGATATGGGAGAGTGTATGTGAAATAATTCAGACTCTAGATGGAATGTTTGCTAAAAGTAGCAAGATCGCTGCATAAGGCACCATAGGGGCACTAATGAACACTGTATGACCGGAGGAAATGCGACCATTGTCTAAAAAATGACGGCACATCAAGCATCGCGAGGTGATTAGGGCTAAGTCGGATCAAGAGACGAAGATCGACGGATCCTAGAAACTCTACCCAATAGCTTTGGTCACCAAATTGAATTACAATATGAACAAACCGCTTACCCTATTGAACTTTATGCACGAGCTTGAGAGGTTGGAAGGTCTCGTGGAAGGTAGAAGTGCTTATCATGCTGAAAGTTCTTCAAAACCTAAAGGGAAACCTAAGGCTGGAAGAAGAACAAAAGGTATTGAAACAGTCCAAATTTTCAAACCAACTGCAATGAAGAAGCCGAAAGGCAAGCCGCTTCGCGCGACAGAAAAGGTCACCGGGAAGAAGGATTGTCCCAAAACCAGGTATAGGTAGTATAAATGTTGTTGAGGCTTGTTTAGTGGAGAATTACAATGATAAATGGATCATTGATTCAGATTTAATAACCATGCGCTTGTTACTCTTTTGCAAAGTGGTTCAAACAAAGCAAATTCTACCGCAAAGGACAAAGAAGCTTGAAGTTGGGAAACGGGGAATACAAGTTCCGCAATGGCGTGAAGACTAGTGGAGTTATGTTTTAATAATAAGACTTTATGTTTATCAGACTGTTTATTTGTTCCTGATTTTAAGAGGAATTTGGTTTTTGTTAGTTGTTTAGTCAACATGGTTTAACAAAGGTAGCTTAATCACTCTAACAAAGAGCAATAACGCTTTTATTTGTTCCTGGACATTGATAAATGGTATATATTTTTTAACTCCTATGTCCTATAATATTAATGCTATTGAAAATACCGATGATGAGCAATTTCCTTTATCTAAGAAAAGGAAGGTTTCAAATGAAACCTATATGTGGCATTTACGATTGGGTCATATTAATTCTAGTAGAATTCATGGTTTGCTAAAAGTGAATTTTTAAATTCCTTGATCTTGAACCTATACCAAAGATGTAAACTGCGTTTAGAAGGTAAATGACAAAGTGAGGCCCTCTGCTGGCCAAAGGGAAATCGTGCCACTATATAAATTGAATCTGCACACACCGATGTATGTGGACCAATGATGCCTAAGCCCGAGGCGTATGAGTATTTCATCACATTTACCGATGACTACTCAAGATATGGTTATGTTTACCTAATGTGCCATAAGTCCTAAGCTTTTGATAAATTTCGGAGTATAAGGCCGAAAGGGCAAAAGCACCAGTGTCCATACTGGCAAATTTCGATCTAACCGAGGCAAGTGAATACTTGTCCTGAGAGTTCAAGTCTTACTTGGCTCAAGAGGGAAGGATATCTCACCATCTCCCGGAACGCCTCACAAAAATGGAGCCCCGAAAGGAGAAATATAACCCTTTTAGATATGGTGAGGTCGACGTCGCTTATTCATCATTACCCGAATCGCTTCAGGATACGGGCTGTGAAACAAATCGCGATACATACTTAAATTTAGTCCGTCTAAACTGCTTTCAAAGACACCCGCACTATGGAAAGGGCGTAAGCCTACTCTTGAACCATATTAGGATTGCTGGGGTGCCCAAAGACACGCCTTGGTACGTAAAAAAACAAAAAAGTCGTGAACTTAATGTAAATGTGTATGTTTATCGGGCTACCCTAAGGGAACGAGAGGTGGAATATTCTATAATCCAAAGGAAAGAAGGTACAGTGAGTACTCATGCCACTTCTTAGAAGAGGATTATATGAACAATTTTAAACCTAAGAGTAAAAAGTGGTTCTCATGAGCCGACTCGGGCCCGAGATCCGCCACAAACTCCTATTTTTTCTCTCACCCTTGTTTCCCGTTGATGTTCAAAGAGGGAAAATACAAATGTACCCGAAGGTGGAACAAACACAGAAACATCAGACCAAATTCAAGAAACTCAAGAACAAGAACATAATGAAGAGATCGTAATCCACTATAACCGCAAAACTCTGATCCTTCGTACATGTGGGCAACAAACTAAATGCAACAAACTCAGAAATGCAAAAACCAATTCGTCTCTAACTCAGGGCCATTCTCGTAAGCACCTAAAGGGGTAAAACCACTGGGTGTGGGTGATCTACAAGAGAGAAAGAGAGGACCAGATGGGAAGGTTGAAACCTTCAAAGCTAGATTGGTGGCAAAAGGTTACACCCAAAAAGAGGGTATAGATTATGATGAAACTTTTTCGCCAGTAGCCATGCTTAAATCTGTCCGGATTATCTTAGCTGTAGCAGCAACTCTCGATTACGAGATTTGGCAAATGGATGTCAAAACAGCTTTTCTAAATGGAGAGCTGGAAGAAGATATCTATATGCAGCAACCGAAAGGGTTCATAGCCTTAGGTCAAGAACACATGGTTTGCAAGTTGCATGTCTACTTATGGGCTTAAGTACATCTGTGTCATGGAACATCAAGTTTGGATCAAGTTATCAAATTATATGGATTTGAGAAAAGTCCTTGATGAACCATGTGTATAAGAAAATCTTTGCTGAATAGTGGTAGTCTGGTACTTTACGAGATGATATATTCTAATTGAAACAAGTAGAAAGTGTTGTCGACGAAAGGGTTACCCGAGTTAGCTTGATATGAAGGACTCGGGTGCTTAAACTATATTCCCAGAATCAAACGCTTACGAGACCTAAGAATAAGGTGTTATTTTATCCCAAGTTTCTACATTGATAAAATAGTGACCAGTTTGGCATGAAAATCTAAAGGGGACTTCTACCTTCCGCATGGAATCCATCTTCTATGAGCAATCACCAAAACTCCCCGAAGAGAAAGAACTCATGAGTAAAAAACCTTATGCTTCGGCTGTTGGTAGTCTCATGTATGCTATGCTATGTACCAAAGCCAGATATCCGGCTTATGCAAAGGGGAAAGTAGTGTTTCATCTCACCGTATCCCGTAGTAGAACAAACACCGACAAGAAAGGGAAACATATACTCAAGTATTTAAAGAGAACGAGGGATTATATGTCATGTATTCAAGGGAGTCTTAAAACACTTGGTTATACCTGATCAGATTTTCAAGGATATCAATCAAGTAAATCAACATCAAGATATGTGTTTACCCTAAATGGGGGAGCCATTTGTTGGAGGAGTGTTAAAACAGACTCAGGTTGCCGACTCCACGACCTAAGCCGACACGTGGTCGCGATCTCGAAGCCGCAAAGGAAGCTGAAGGGCTTAAGAAATTCCTTTGGATCTTCATGTGATACCAAGTGCGATCGACCACTCCATCATGATAACAAAGTGGGGTCAGAAAGCACACCCAAAGAACCAATGTCTCACAAAAAGCGTAAACACATATTAAAAAAAGTACCACTGATCCGTGATTTCATTGATGAGGAGATACAAGTGGTTACTAAATAGCATCCGAGGGAGAACCTAGCGCACTTTACTAAGTCTCTTTCGAACGTGTGTTTGAGAAACATGTAAAATTGTATGGGTCTTAAGAGGGTCCTGCAGTTTACTTTAGAGGAGTGGAGTTGGTTGGCATTTGTGCTCTAGAGCAAGACAAGTTGTAATTTCATTTTCTCGATATAATAATATGAAGTTTTTCGCATACATTATATTTACGCGATAAGGTCCGTGACACTATGTAGTATATGATCATATGGATACATCCATTGAAGACATGATCACAAGTTCCCTCCTCATACTAATGAATTGTCTCACAGCTTATTAAATAAAGTTAAGAATTTTATTTAGACTGCAGAATATTTTTTTTATGAAATGATCGGGCCTTGGTTATTATAAAATATTGGAATGAATTATGGTCATTCTGAGAGGATCGGAAGAGATTTAATCAAGGATAAATTTCTGTGAAAAGAATTAAATCTCAGGCGATATTAGATATGTTATTTTTCTTAATCTTGAGTATATTATAAATAGATAATTAAGTTACTATGGTTCTTGAGTTATCAATAAGTGAGGCCTATTTTAAACTACCAATATCTTGATAATTGGGGATTATGGTATTTTGATTATCAAGTATTTATGAAATATACAAATGGAATTTGTGATGAAATATCCTCTTGACATGTTTCTGCATCTGATATTGGAAAGTCACCGGCCGCATGGGATCCGTTAGAGAAACCGGGAGGTCAAGAGAATAAATAATTAGTTGATTTACGTAAGAAAATTATCAATTAATTATTGATATTTTACAAAGAGAAAATACATTTGATATAAACATTATTAATTTTGGAATTCACATCCGGTTTTTAGTGGAGTAGCCCCTGATAGACGATATCCCAAACTCAAGCTTCTAAGCAAGTGGGGAGATTGTCGGATTTATGTCTTAAGCACCAGGACCGTTGATCAAGAGCCTTAATTAATAATGGGTCATGATCCCCAAGCTAGGCTCATTAGATGACAGAGCCCATTTAACTGATTATTAAGATACAAGAAGGAGCCCATTTATTTGGGCTCCAAGGTGTTATAAAACCCCAGAGGGTTGTGGTTAGCAAGCCTATAAATACACGCTTACTAGCCTCCTGTGGTTTAGAAGTTTTACTAGCCTGTGTCTATAAAACACCTTGAGAGAGAAACAAACCGAAAGGTTTTATATGTTTTTCACCTAGTTTCTTTGCGGATCAAAAAGGCCACACGTTAAAATCAGCACGTGAGAATAGTTTCGAAGGTCCCGTGGGATTCTAGAAGAGATTTTCTGCTCTACTACAAGTTAGTAATGTAAGTGATGAAAATATATCTATCATACATTGTATTTAATCGTATGATTCCCGCTTCCGTTGTATGATTCCTTCAGTTTGTTTAGATTTGTCAACCACAATGTGACATTCATCGTTGCTTTAAAATCTTTATTCTACTAAAATAAGAATTAGATGACGTATGAGATGCGGGCAAAGCTTTCAGTTTCTGAATTGGGGGTTATTTTTTCTCCTTCTTTAATAGATCAAATTATCTCTTCACAATGAAGATGCAAGGGCCAGCATATAACCTTTATATCCCTTAGTTTTAAGAAGTGAAAGATCATAGATACCATTCACGCTTATTTTATCAGAATCGTTTCATGTTGGAGTGTCAACAAGTACACCTTCTAATAGGTTCTTGATTTGATGCTCCCTTTTCCGTCAATGCTTGAAAAATTTAAAATTCCGCTTAGGTTGTTAAAGGTTTTCTATGTCCTAAGATTCATATAACACCCACATATATATCAGCTCCTTTCACTATATATGCAACAAGTTGGTTTTTTTAATTCATTATTTCAAATTTTTATAAATTGTGCCTTTGGTTTCGTAACACTTATACAAAGAAGTAACAAAAACTAATTTCTTGGTAGCCGCTTCATTCTTAAGTTTCACAATTTCTCTGCAAGATTCGAGAGATGTCATATACCGATTCTCACCACTTTTCCTCGCTGATGTGGTTTGTTACAGATGTCTGTGATAGATAGATATTCCATCTCGACGTAGCTACATACTTCTTCTTCTCGCTCAGGTGGGGCTTGGATTCCAAGAGTCCATGCTATGAAATTGATCACAATGAGGTGGACATGGATGAAGCCACTCTTATCGAGAAGTACTCTTTATTTCAATTTTTCGGGACAGATATTTCATAGCTTGGGATCCCTAAGACCCAATTTAGACTACCAACTTTTGGGCAAAAAGGAGTTCCTTTAAATATTCATTTTCCAGAATCCTCCATTTATTTTATTATTATATATAATTTAGTGCACTAAAAAATATGTAGCATGGCATCACAGGAGCATATGGTGAAGTTTATTTACGGTTACATGAATGTGGTTGTCGCAAAGACACCCGTTCCTCTCCATTGCATCAAATCCAAGGGTGAAGTGAGTTTCATCTTATGATGTTTAATGAGAATCTTTATTCGCTATTGATTTATCAACCGCCGTCACCGGATTCTCCTATTAAAGAGGGATTTGGTGTTTCGAATTCGTAGTCTTCCCACGTCAACAAATGGAAAACAATCTAATACTAGAAATGACATGGTACTCAATATTAGGAAACTTCGCATAAATTAGTTTTTATTCTAACTCGCTGCTTTCATGGAAATTTGTAATTACACCAGCCATTTCAAATTTTTCATCTACTATGTTCGAGATCATCACCAAATTCAAGCCTATAAAAACCTTCCTTGATTATGTTATATTTCTGATCCCTAACTTTGACTGCTTTATTGTGAATTCCAGGGAACTAGGATTATGGCGTATTGCGCCACCCTAACATAGTGCTCGTGTTCTAAAGCACTATGACAGCCTTTTTTTCCTTACCGAGTATCTTTCGGAATGTGAGATTTCTACAATGGTTTTTTTTTTTTCGATGTTCCACCCCCTAATCTTTCCATCATTGAAATGGTTAGGAACTTTTGCATGATATTTTGAGAAAGAAAGGAAGACTTGATCCACCAGTGGCTATTGCTTATGCTTTAGACATTGCAAGGTACATTTTCTGGGTCTTTTCCTGTAGGATTGTAAGTATCAATTCTTATAGTAGTACAAGATGACTTTAGTTTCTTCTGTGATTATGCTAATGAGACATGCTTTTTCTCCGTAATGCAAGCATTTATTATTATTCATTTTAACATCGTTTCTTTTTCCTTATAACAAATGTAATAATCTAGGTGTTATTTAGGGTTTGTCTTACTCTTCCCTTTCTTCATATGATATATATCATCTAAGGATATATAAAAATGAAATTTACATATTAGGCATTTTAATATAGGTCTTTCAATTCATAGAAATCCATGCAGAGCAATAATAAACTAAGGTGTCATTCCCATTATTTGCTTTCTGGAATACTGTTTTGGCTTCTCATGTCATTGAATTTTTTGAATCTCATTTTTCCTTATAAATTTTATGAGATCAATAGCTGCTTCTAATACAGACTTATGCAATTATGCAATTATTATGCAATTATTCTGGCTATACTGTAAGCATTTGCCACTAATACGTACTTCGTACCTTTCTTTCTTGTTCCCTTCCCGAAAGAATAACTTTGATTGGTCAACGAACTTACAAGCAACAATGATAATTTCTACTGCATTTACACTTATTCCATAATTCAACCTTGCCTTACTTCTAACTCCCGCCATGAACTCATTCTTTCACAAAACCTCAAGAGGGATGAATTACCTTCACCAAGATAAGCCACATGCTATAATTCACGGATTTAACTCCAAGGTATTGCAAATTGAATTTTTCACAAGTTCATTTCTGAGAGAGTATTAGACTCACGGTGTGGTCATAAGTCAAAACCATATTATTTCCAAATTTGACTCTTCATCGTTGTCCGCCCCACCTTCCAAAGGCTGTGAGAAAGAATGTCTCACACGTTTGCTTGGCTTGCTGGGAATGTTACAAGATGAAGCAGATGCCTTAAGGTCACAGATTTCGCTTAAGCAAAATTGCTCAGAAAAAGATGATATGGTTACAAATGATCGGAGGCACAGTTCATGTAAGATTCTCTGCCTTGTCGAATGTCAAATAAACACGAATTTGAAAAGTTTGGTCGAGACGATTTTTGATGTTTTCGGGACGTTACATGGCACCTGAAGTTTACATTAGAGAATCATATGGGAAGAGATCGATACGGAGCCTGGAGCACCGATGTTTGGGAAGGATTGCTTCCATATTTTCCTACTGGACCACAGAGCAAGATGGTGTTGATCAGCCACTGCAATTAACAAATTGCTGCGATGCCTATCTCAGACGCTTACAACCCCGAATTTTGGATCAGATAAAAGCCGGGAGCCAAGCCAACGAGTGTAGCGACAACAGGACATGGTCGAGGTCAGAGGGATTTCAAGGAGATTGTGACGAAATGCAAAGGTTTACCTCCGGCAATTGTGGTTTTACAGACTCAATCAGAAAGATCCGGACAAGACTCGTGGCGTATAACCAGGGTTCTTACTCATTAGAATTCTCATACACGTAGTAACTTACCCTCTTACTAAGCCTCGCTTTCTTTATCAGGAGTTTTTCCGGGAGGATTCCAAGATCAATGCATGTATGTTTATTCGTCAGGATCAATACAATTATTCAAAAAGGAGGAAAATAAAAAAGTAGAACACATCAAGGTAAGACTGGTTTAAACAACCTAATCCGTAGGGCATGATTCAGGTAGCTTATACGAGAGAGCAGATGGAAGAGTCAAGTCTTGTCACATACATGATCCGTTTCAAGATTCAAATGATTTGTAATCTAAAGAAGAAAAACTATTTAAGGTGGATGAGGACGTGGGTTCCTATTAGCATTTGTCGACCGGGTGTAATTTGATCGAATTAATTCATCCGCATTCGCAAAATTCTACATCCTCTCTCAATCTTTGATTCTCAATCCCAAGGAAAGGGTCCTCATTGTTGAAAAAAGAGGCTGAAGCAGTTGATGACGAATTATTCAAGTGAAATTAAAGGAAAGCTATTAGAGAAAGAGATGAAGAGAGTAGTGGCCATCGTCGGAATGGGTGACCTTGGCAAAACCACTCTTGCCAAGAAAATTTACGAAGACAGTAATGTTTAGCATCACTTTGATTGTCATGCTTGGATTCCTGTATCTCAAGAGTTCAGTATTCGGGAACTTTTTCTTGAGATCCTCCTATGCATCACTGAAGGAGTTGGGAAAAGAGATTGAAAAATGTCTGCAAGGGAATAGGTACTTGATAGTACTTGATGATGTATGGAGCATCGATGTTTGGCATGGATTGAACTCATATTTTCCAGAGGAATCAAATAAGAGTAGCAAAGTGTTGATCACTACTTGCAATCAACAAATTGATGTGGATGCTCATTCAGATTGCCATAAACTTCAGTCCCTTGATGAGGATAAAGCTCGGAGTCGTTTTCTAACTGCAGTAGGGAGCGTGACAACACAGACACAAATGTGGTCGGAGGATTTCCTTGTTAAGGAGATCAGACGAAACGCAAAGGTTTACCTCTACAATCGGTGGGCTCTCGGAGGACTTCTATCACAGAAAGATCTTACGGGAGACTCATGGCAGAAGGTAGAAGCATGAATTGGCATCTAAGTCAAGGTCCTGACTCTTGTTTGGGAATTCTTGTGTTGAGGACTTACCCTCTTACTTGAAGCCCTGCTTTCTTTATTGTGGAGTTTTTCCAGAGGATTCAGAGATCAATGCGTGTATCTCACTAACCCTTTTTACATATTCATTTTCACAATGATTAATTTACAAGTATGTGAACGAAGAAGCGAAGCTTTTAGTAGTAAAAGTGATGTATGATAAGAGATTTCATACAAATCTCTAAGTGATGTTTGGGAAGCCCGCAGTCCACAACAAAAAGAATTTCTTGTAATTATTTCCTCTCCATTGTCTTCACGCTGCTATATTACATGTCTTTTTAGTGTGGATGAGCGATCAAGGTGACTAATCGATGGCAAAATTTTGGTGAGCACACACTATAAGATCCGCCCTATTTTACATGAGCAGGAACAAAGGAAGCAAGTGTGGGTCAGTCGGAGTTTTTCATGGGGAGTACCAACATGGAAAGTATTACTATTCGTGGGGATTAGGGTGTGTGAAAGTTTGGCTTGAGAAGCCGCAGGCAATTGGGTGGAGTCAAGCATGGCTTGCAAGCTCATGGAATTAATTAAAATCTTAGCATGCATGACTGCTTCGAGATCTTGCCATCTACGAGAAAGCTAAAAAGAAAAAGAAAATTTGAGGGTAGATGAAAACATTAATGATGTGAATAGGCTTCCCTACTAATTTGTCGGTAAGGCGTCGGTAATATTACAATCATCCCACCGGATAATCTCTTCTCGCGTTTACAAAGAATTCTGTCTCGAGATCTTTGATCCTCAATAGACTCTCCATTGGGTTATTTTTGCAGAAATACCCTAAATTGCTTCGGGTCTTGCATGTGGACATAATGCATGGTCTGAAGCTATCAAGAAAAAATAAGGAAACTCATCCACACAGAAATATATATATGCTTGGCAGTTTAGATTGACGATACGAAGCTGCATCAATGAGAAGGGATTGTTAATCACAGAAAACACTTGATTCAGATCGCAACTTATTTATATGCCATGCAGTTTGCGATGCGACAAATGAGACATCTAACTTGCATGGAATGGTTGGATCTCATCGAGCTTCAATTGATTTTGGAAAAATCGTGACCTAAAGCAGGTGGCTCGGGGAGATCGATCCCAGTTTGGAAGGGGTTATTCTATCTATATCTCAATTAGTGGGCTTCAAAAATCATAAGTTGATGATTGATGATGTTTGTAATGCCGAAAAATTGGAATATTGTAGAACAATGTCATTCCCAGGGTTGGAGTCTTTCTCACGCCATAAGTGCCTCTACAAATTGTTTCCTATGATGCCCATCCGAGGGATATCCCAGTGAAACAACACCACTCTATCCTCCAATTTCATGGCTCAAACTTTTTCAAACTGGGATGTGTTGAAGATCCAATGCGTGCTAGCAGGGAGGAGTACATGACTGAGGATTCTCATGTTATTAAAGTGGATTGCTATTTAGAGAGAGAGCGCTAATTGAATTCCCTCTGAGTGCGAGGGTTGCACGAGCTGGAAGACTTCTTCATAGAGGAAACAACAATGCCTAATCTTAAGACTCTGAAAATTGAGTCATGTCACAAAATAACAAGGTTTCCAAATGGATTCTTTGCTCACGGAAAAGCTCGAAGAATAATGAAACCTCTCTAATGTATCTGAGAATTGATGAATATGGTTTCGAGATACAGGGAAGATTGAATAGGATCCGTCTTATCACCTCTTACGCTCATCCTCCTCGTAAGAATTATATTTAAAATTTAATTAAAATACGATTATTGTTAATTTAGATATTCAAATTCTACATAGTAAGTCCCTATGTCGAATCTTTCATTTTATAACTTATATAACTAAATATATCATTAAGATGAAGTTTTTGATTGATTGATGTAACTTTATGACCCGGCAATATTATTCTTTAACATCTAGATAGAAACTAAAGTCAAAACACACCACTACAGCGATATACCATCTTTCTACTCATTATAGTCAATACATCAAAAATGCTTTTAAAATATGAACAACTTCATGTTACATGTCACATATCTTATGCCTAACGAATGCCTTCGGTTCTAGCAATTCCTTCCCTCGAGAAGAATTTGGGGCTAGATTCACATGGTACTATGATTGAAGCAGTCAACATGCTCATACTGTCTGATATAGGGGTTCTCTTCAAGTGAAACAGATAACAAAATTAATGCAAATTAATGCAAATGCTACTCCTTTTCGAAGGCATGATGCACTCAATAATTTTCATTATACAGGTATCAAATTTCCGACCATTGACATACATTCATTTCAATCTTTTAGAGGATTGGAATGATAGAGACGATACTTGAAATCTTTGTTTGAGTAAATTTGTATTTTCCTGAAGTCTCATAATCTCAGCAGGCTATTAAAACCTTTCTCTCCCACTGCGTTGCAAAACACAAGGATGATAACTCAAAGTCTGAGTGAAAAAAAAATACGGAATAACTAGAGCGGGAGAAGTGCCTTGGTATGAACTTCACAAGGTTTTTGTTTTAATGCGCAAAGATAAAGGAAGAAATAATAATCTGAATAAAACTGTTCAGCAATATTTTCTTTCTATGAGAGAAAGGCTAAAAGATCATGTCAGGTAATGATATCTCAAGTAAGTTGTTGGAAGCAAAAAAATCAGATATGAAGGATTTTCTTGATCTTCATTCTACCGTCAACCCCATTAATACCATATGATTAAACCACCAACATTCTTCATTGCACCAGAGAAGAACAGTATTCTAGAGATAAATAGTTTCTGCTTAACATGACTCTTTGATGGACAGGAAGCTACAGAGATAATATACAAGTTTTGTTTATTATTTTTATTAGATATTAATGTATCATGAATGAAATATTTTTTGTTAACATGCTTCCATGAGGACTCTCAGATCAAGTAGTGTAGGTTTTAAATTAATATGTTAACAAAGAAACAATTGAAGCATGTGAGACGACAAGAAATAGAAACATAGAAATTACATGAAAATTCCGTTTCTTTTTATATCACAGAAGCGGAAACCCTTTACCCACTTTACTGAGAATTTTAAAATTACCCACTTCTTTGTTTAATGTGATAAAAAATTATTAATGAAGTGTTGGATTCTCAAATTCATGTTTTCAAAAGGTGCTTTTAATCAAATCACCTTTTTTATTTAATAAAAAAAAAATGTGCTAAATAACATTCGCAATATCTCCTACCCAAAATTTGAATGCTTATCAAACAAAATCCTATAATGTTATATTTATGTATTAACGTACCTAGTTTAATCATAAAATTTATCTCATTCTAACTCTCAACTTCTTCTTTATGCAATAATATTCATAACTATTATACTTTTTTTTCTACCATCCTTCTTTATTTATTTATTTACTTTCTCTTCATCCAATCAACCTCCGTCCGTTTACAGACATTGAGAAAAAAAAAAAGAGCAAGGAGACCCATCTCTACTTTTCCTTTCCATTTTAAAGAGACGCTAATAAACTTTAAAGAATAATAGATTCTCTTTTTAAGGACAATAATTATTACGGAACCTTTATAGAAGAATTAATATCACCGTAAGAATGATCATTCAGTTGTGTCTTTCTTATATCATTTCTTTGAATATCTTTTATTATGTATGCCCTTTTTACTTTATACTTTTTCCCATTTATTTGTACTTTTATTTAAAGCCTATATTCAACTATTTAAATAATTGATTGGGAATGTTAGGTTTTAAAACAGTGCTATAAAAAAATAGTTTTTTAAAAGCTCTTCTTCTTTGATATTTTGTAGAATAAATGTTTATTTAAAAATTAAAAATATTTTTAATATGTTTAGTATTTTTTTGAATATGTGGTGAAATAATTTGTATGTAGTGTTTTCTTTTCAACTGAATCCCATATTTGTATGGCTATTTTTTAAATAATTATTAGAACTGCAAGTGATAATAATATTTTATTTTCTATTAAATATGTTTTCTAAATTGTTGTTTTTTTTGGGAGGAACATAAAAACTATTCTCAAAAAAGCATATGTGAATTAGGCTATATATTCTTTGTATCATATGTTGTAGCATTTTCTTTAATGATAAAAAAAAGACATAAACTTATTTTGAGACAAGAACAAGTATTCAAATAGGATGGTAAGGATATAAATTATTAAATAAAAGTTTACTTTCTATTTTTGAATGTGAAGCTGTTATTCAAAAATTCATGTTATTAAGGTTGTCACTTCAATTTAGGGGTTAAATTCCTCAAGTCTACAAGAGAAAAATTTTGCAAAAAACGAGTGCTAGGGACATATCAAGTTCTCATGTGAAGTGGCATCGAGGTCATGAAAGGAGATATGTATAATTAGTTCTAGATCTAGGAATGAGTAGTATAAATAATGAGACTACAAACGTATCCTAGGGACCTACTTTTATTGTGCAAAAAAATTGTTAAGAAAATTATATATATATATATATATATATATATATATATATATATATATATATATATATATAATTTTCTTAAATTAATATCACATGGGTCATTAACAGGAGTCTCTAACGAGTCAGGCCAAGTTTTGCATATTAGTGAGACTCGCGGCCAAGTCTATGAACCTTATATTAGGCAGGTGTGAGACCCCGGAAAATCCAGATTTCCTAAGGAATGATAAAATGGTAGTGGTCAAGGCGAAATTTTCTAGATCTCCCAGGGATGATGAAGCAGGACTTTTCTTGTTGGGATGGTCTCGTGAGAATCTAGCTACCACATCGAATTTCGGTCGAATTAGGGGCAGGTCAAAATTTCACGTTTTTCGAGGCACATAGAGGAGTGCGGGACACTTGGCACTATGGTATTTCAAGGCATGTCAAGCTATGGGAGGAAGTCAAACATTGGCGAGCTCAAGTGGGGCTCACATGTGACACATGGCATCATGCCATTGGGGAAATCTCAAGTGGTTGGATAAGAGGATGAGTGTAGTATATGCCCCAGCCAATAGGAATTTGACATGTGGCATTGAGAGACTTTTCTCTTGTCCCGATCTTGACCCGAATGGATTGGGAGAGGAATGAGAGGGAAAGAAGAGCAAGTGGAAGAGAGGAGAGAATCGGGATTTTTGAAGCTCTACGCTTCTCTGAGAATTTCAGCTTGGAGTGATGGCGAGCTCCGACAAGGCAAGAAGCAAGAGTTACTCCCACGGCAAGGACCGCATGGTACCAGGTTTTGAGGGGTTTCGACGAACTCCGGGGAAAGGTAGAGGTTTTCTCCTACTTGCTGCTTTGTTTAAAGGTTAGTATGTAATGGATGGGGATTTGTTGAGGCTGGATGATGACCGTGTTCGGTTCAAAGATTTGGACAGTGAATAAATCTCTGGAATGGTTTGGACAGTCCACGGACTGTTTGCCCGATTGTCTGTGATGTTGTGTTATTACCATGAGTAAATAACATCTGGATTACATGGTTTGACAGGATATGAGATGAACATTGTGGACCACAACATTCTGCTTAATGTGAGCTAATCTTATCTTTATTGTTGTAAAGTATGAATAGCATGATTTATGAATTAATTTTGTTAATATATGCATGAGTGATATATTAGCATGTGTTGAATGTTTGTTGTGTCATTGCATTGCACTTAGGTGGGAAGTAATCCAAGTAGGGAAATTCTACTTATGGGAATTGCTCACCCTGTCGAGGGAAATACTATTTCGGTGCAGAAGGCATGCCCAGGATCAGGCATCAGGGGCGCCAGGGCGAAGAAATGGCCAGTCGGCCTTATCTTGTATTTTGAAAATTTTGAGTAGTGACCCGATTTTGTATAAATTGTAATTAAATACAATTGTAAACAAATTCTTTTTGTATAAAATATATAGTTAGTTGTATGGATATACAGGCCACTATTAGGTACATTTTGTATGGTCTCATGGCGTGAACATGTAGATTCTGTGGCGGGTTGACGGGTAGTCAACGGACACACCGGTTTTGGGGCGTCACAGCTGGCATGGCAAAGCTAGGAATAGTGGACCTAGCTAGCTTAGGACGAGCAGACTAGTCCAAAAGTGGGAAACGGGCTAGATGGGCCCATTTTCTCTCAGCTCAATGGACCTGAGGATGGTCGGCTCACTTCTATTAAGTCTTTTTATAGCTCAACCCCATGGGCTAGCTTATGCGAAAAATATTTTCCTTTTATATATCATTGACAATCTTGTGTCGGGAAAGATTACAATTACAAAAAGCCTTGAAAGAAAGGAAGGATCACATGGAATAGGATAATTAGAAAGAAAAAGAAAAAGAAAAACATACCATCATTTCTTTGGTTCCTTCCTTCTTTTTCTTCTCTCCTCGTAGTCCTTCTTGTGAGTAACACCATAAATAGAGAAGAAAACGAGATTCATCAATCAGAGAAGAGAAAGAAGTGTGCCCCATCTATATTCAAGATTTGAAATATCGGTTTGGATATATTGGTACTTGAGGATATATGGATCATTCGAACATATATCGATGAATATTTTTACATAAATACCATAAAACAAAAATTATATAAGATTCATAAAAATACTCTTAAAAGGTTTAAATTATTTTTCTTTTCTCAAAACAACATTAAAAATGACAAGACAATACATCTTTTGAAAATCTTTTAGAAAAGGATATCATTCAGAATGAAAATAATTATAATATTAGAATTTAAAAATATATTATTGAGTAGCTAGTAAAATAAATTATTATTATAAATGAGGTTTTATTTAAAAAAATCAAATAATATTATCTTTAAAAAATTATCATGAAAATAATTCTGTATTAAAATTTTAAATACTGTTATTAAAATTTTATCCATTAAAAAATAAATTGTGTTATTATATAAATTATATTTGTTATTAATTTATAATTAAAAATATATTAATACTTTTATCTTATCAATTAATAGTAATTTATAAAATATTATAATTTTAAACATTATTTTTGAAGATTTTAAAATGATGAATATGAAAAAAATAAAAATGATGTAATGTGATAAGATTATCGGTCCATGATATCGTATCCATTGTTATGAATAACTAACATATCCCGACATTTTAAATTGTGTCTATATTAATCATTTAAAATTTTAAAAAAAATTTGGTCAATCGAGCTAGCATGGCCAGAACCCAATGGGTTACGGACTTATTTCGGTCGAGCCACTAAATTTGCAGCCAATCCCTTCAAAAATTCGGGTCAGCCCACTCTAGTCCACTAGGCTCAGCCCATATGCCTATCTTTATTGGGTGGGTCAAAGAATTAAAACCAATATTTTTTACTTGAACCCCTCCCTCTAGCTTTTTTATTTTTATTTTTTTTTATCAGACCATGAGATGTTCTAAATGGGCCATATAGACAGAAAATTCAGGCCACCCCACGGAAAAGAACAAAATCGTAATTTCGATTACAAAATTGTAAATTTAGGTTAAAACCTGTATTTATTCCATTTAGATCTCGGATAATAATGAGAAATGGATTGCACCATTTAGATTGTCAGAAATATAGCTAACACGTAAAATTTACTGGTAGAATTCGAACGGTCGGAGTTGGCAGGTTTCAAGGCATCGCGGTTCGGGTGGCGATAAGTTTTCTGTATAAGCTGAAGTCCACATAACACGTACTCATGTGCCATAAGTGTCATGAGTAAGAGAAAGGATGAAATGGACGGTAGAGATAGTCTTAGAATCTCAGCGGGGAAATGAAGGGACGTAATGGTCATTATGGAATTTGATTTAAGTCACTAAAGGACAAAAAGTTGCATAGTGATTGTCTTCTCAATTCAAAAGGCAAAGCATTGAAATGGAAAAGGGAAAAAAGATGCGAAGTGAGCTCGATTTGGTTTCTGGTGAGAGAGTCGTTTCTTCTCTTTGAAATACGCAGCGATCCAGCGGTCGGCGGTCTTCGGGACAGAAGGCGCTACGCGGAGGATCGGCGTAGGTGGTTGGGGAGTTTCCTCAAACTCCGAGAGGTAGGGGTTTCTCCTTACTTGGGTTTTATTCTTCGTTTAAGTACGATGTTAATGTTTCGGTTGGTTGAGGCCTTAAACGGCCGTTTGATCGGTTCCAAACCTTGGAACCGAAATGTTTGGATTTGAGACCCGCGAGCGGTCCGTGTCAGTTACGAGCTGACTGGAGTTGGTTAATGTGTGAGGAATGGTTCAATAAATCAAGTATTGGTTTGATTGAGGCCGAAATGGAGGAGAAATTCGGGTTCGCTAAAGTGAACTGATAATTATGCTTGATAGAAATCAGTAGAACGAGGGTTTTATTTATTCCTAAATGTAAAGATTCTCAAAAGTATATTTTTGTGAAAATATGTGTTTGGTCGAAAGGATTTAAATTTTTAGTCTGTTCATGCTTTGATCATTAGCCTCCAAGTGAGCTAATTTTTGATGTGTGAAATGAGAATTTACATGACATGATTGTGTGAATTGATTGCTTTTGTAAATTTATATGCATGTTTTTATATATTTACATGTGATTGGGATCAGATTGAATTGGCATATATGCATTCCATATGCCTGAACAAATTCTAGACTATAGGAGGAGTGCATGAGATGAGTATATAGAGAAAATGGTTCGAGGGTGTTCTAAAAAATATTAATTATCGTAGGGTAGTCCAAATTTAAAAATATCAATCGTCTGAGCGCTCCAATTTATATTCATCTGAGGGTAGTCCACAACAAATAATATATCAATCGTCTGAGCCACTTAACTGATATATACACACGGAGGGTTTTCCAATAAACTAACAAAACAATAATTTCTTCATACGAGGCTTAGGGCGAGTGAGAGAGTCGGTGAGACTGGATCGAGTTGGTCACTGCGTAGACATTCAAGCAGGATCATGCATTTGCTTGAATGTATGTTTGTGGGAACATTGCACTGCACTTTGTGGAGAGTAGAGCCTGTAATTTTAGGGCGGGTCCCACTCATCGAGCATTAAATAGCTCAATTCTGCCGAGGGATACTATTTTACGTACAAAGGGAGCTGCGAGAGGAGACGACTGGGCCCCAGAGGCCGCTTTAGAAGAAAGCCGGATTGTGGCTTGGCTTTGATGATGTTTACATGTGTTAGAATTCGAGCATTTTAATAATGTTGTATAAGAGTAAAACATTTGAAACTCTAATCATTTGGATAAGTAGTTGGTATGTTTTTATGGATGTTGTAGTATGGGCCCAAGAGGCCGCTTATCCATATTTGTATCATTGTGATTATATTGGATTGCTTAGACAGGTTTCCATGTGTGTTTTATTCCTGGGGGTAGAGCTCCCGTACAAAGGAGATTCTGGTTCGATTTTCTATGCTTTCTGGTAACCCGACATCCACTCTTGTATTCGCCTGCCGACGGTAGTCAACGGACCCCCTGTGGATTGGGGCGCGCTGCACCCTATACACACGGAATGCGCTTTTAAGTCATGCTACACCTAGACTAATTCTCATACGAGTTGGGAAGAACCATAAGAACGGTAAAGCTCTACCACATAACACAGTTGTATTCTTAAGGCTTTAACTTTAAACGGCGAAGGCAAGGAGAGATCTTAATCATCTCTTCACTTCAGATGTTTGATAGTTCCTCTAGTTATATTAGTTAATGCATCAAATAAGTTACACTCTTTATTTGACTTATATTTATAAATTTTAATTCAAATATATTATAAATAGAAGTACATTGTATATTTAAAAACATCTTCTTCAAAAATAACATAAAGATAGGGGCGAGTCAAGGTCCCGTGGGTTTAGCATAAAATGTTTCATAACCCTCTAATTCTTTTAAAACGGGTCGCCGCTTTAACACATCAAGGAGGATTGGCTCAAAGAGAGCCTCGACTCGCTCTTTGGGAGGATCCCTAGACTCATTAGTCATTACAATATGGTAATGAGTAATTCTTATAGATTTTATATTTTCCAAAATCATAAATAGATGTTATATTAAATCAGACAAATGTGCAATTATGAAGCATAAATAATATGAAAACTTGAACAAAGTTGGGGTGTTTGAAGAAAGAAAAGAATATGAACTCATTGCTTTGCTTGAGTTCGAGGTGTTAAAAGGAACCTCATTTTTAGCTATTAAAGAAAAGAAACAGAATTAGGAAGAATGTTTCCCTTTTAAATCAAGAGACTTCCTTAATCCTTGATTGCAAAGCCATATTCATCTTCTTCTTCTTCTTTCTCTCCTGAGCACAAACAAATATTTTTTTATATTTTCATTGAACTCCGATAAAGCCGAAGTGCCAGTGAAATCATTTCAATTCGCTCTTATTTTTTGAACTCATTTATCATATCTTTATTTTCATAACAATATATATATATAAGAGAGAAAGGTATATATATATATATATATATATATATATATATATATATATATATATATATATGGCATCAGGAATAGAATTAGCATATTCTCACACAAACAATTTCTTTTTGTTACTAAAGTTATTTTTTCTTTTCAACTTCAAGAATCTATCCAAATATAAAATTTAGCTTGTTTGGTTCATGTTTTTTAAATAGTTCTTGAGAACAATTTTTGAAAATACAAATAACTGTTATAAATTAGAGAGATAAGGAAGAGACAGCAGAGAATCTCGTATAAATTTTACTCATCTCTATTTCATGTTGATTAAGTCTATTTATAGGCTTATAGTGAGAAGGCCAAAAGCCTTTACATAAATGATACATTAATAGTGAGAAAGTCAAAAGTTTGCTACATAATGAATGCCATATCAATCACTGAAATACACATAATAATGAATGATATTGTAACCACTGAAGCTGTCATGGTCATCTAAAATCCAATATTTATAACACTCCCCCTTGAACGACTTACAACATTAAGAATAAATCTCCGTCAGATCGCCTCGTTAAAAACCTTGCCAAGAAACCCAAAGTGGGATAAAAACTCCGGACTAAGGAAAAAAGTATGCAGACACTAATTTTCTGTCATGCCTCTCATGTCAACATCCTTTACTTTTCACATTCCACCTTGTAAAATTACTTCTTGAACGTTGAAGTCGGTAATGCCTTTGTGAATAGATCTGCTAGATTATCACTTGATCGTATTTGCTGGACATCAATTTCACCATTCTTCTGAAGCCTGTGTATAGAAAATTTTCGTGAAATGTGTTTGCTCTATCTCCTTTGATGTAACCTCCTTTGATTTGTGCAATGCATGCAGCATTTGTTCAAATAATATTATATTGTTCCTTGATGTGTAGGAGAGCCCATGATTCTCAATATGGTGGATCATCGATTGCTTTCATATGCATTCACGACTAGCTTCGTGAATTGCAAGAATTTCAATGACGACGATAGCTTACCATTGTCTCCTTGACAGATCTCCATGAGATAGCAGTTCCATTGTAGTTAAAAAACATGCCCGCTTGTGATCAGTTTATGATCTGAAAGATATCCCGTGACCGCATATCCGAGTAGTTTTTCTTTCAACTTATTTGAATAGAATAAGCCCATATCTGTAGTTCCGCCGAGATAATCTTAAATATATGCTTCGGATACCTTTCCCAATGTCTTCCTGTTGAGCGGAACTGCACTGGCTAATAAATTACCAGAAAAGCAATATCCGGGTCTTGTACAATTAGCAAGATACATGGCACCAATGGCACTAAAGAGAGGTAATTCAGATCAAGTAATTCCTCACCCTTTCACAAGGACGAATGGGTCATTTTTCACATCGCATCTAACAAATCAGTTAGTGTGAGCTTAATGGATGTGCTTTATCCATATTAAAACGCCTAAGATTTCTTTCTTAATATATGTTGATTGATGAACTAACACTCCATTTGGAAAATACCATCCGCAGTCGTGATGCAAAATTTTGTTTTTCCAAGACTACTTCTAAATTTTCTTTAAATATTCCGCGCCAGGAGCTCTTCAGAGTTCCAATCAAGATTTAAATCATCAACATAACAAAGAATAATTGCAAACTTAGCTTTCTCGATTTCTTAATAAAAACGTGACATGACATGCAGGGTTATTCATACCTCTTCTTTAGTAAAATATTCACTAAGGCGATCAGACCACATCCTGATTGTTTTAATCCATACAAAGATCTTTGTAGCTTAATTGATAACATGCTACTATGTGTTTTGTACTAATCGCTTCAGCAATTTTTAAATCCTTCGTGATTTTCATGTGTATATATCACTATCTATGGATCCATATAAATATGCAAAGTGGACAACATCCATGACGATATCAAGTTCTTCCGACATCGCTAAACTTATCAAAAGCGAATGATTAAGGGCCCATGACAGTGAATATGTTTCCTCATAGTCAATGTCGTCTTTGTGAGAAACCTTAGCATTAATCGTGCCTTATACCTTATGATATCATTATTCTCATTGCGCTTTCGTACAAATACCCATTTGTTCCCAACAAATTTTATATTTGCAGGTGTTTGGACTACATGTCCAAAAACATCTCGTTTTATCAATGAATGTAATTCTGCCTGCATTGCCTCTCTCCATTTAGGCCAATCATTTCTTTGTCTACATTCATTCGTATTTTGTGGCTCTGGATCATCATCATTTTGTATGATGTCTAAGGCCACTTGGAAAGCAAAAATATTATTCACATCAAAATTATTTCGATCCCATTTTTCACCCCTGTGCACATAACTTATTGAGATCTCATTATTTTCGTGCAATTAAGATTCTTCCGGGCTATTTGTTCATTTTTGTATCTCTTCAAAGGATTTGGTTTTTCAATATTTGACTCTTCGTGGTCATTTTGCTTCCATTTGTTCTCCGCTTCCGAGTTATGTCTTTGGACCCAATGGGTCTCCCATGCTCGAGCGTGAGCTTACTCAAATGCTTTTTGGCCCTTCAAGCATCAACCCGTGCCGGAACATTTGCAGCGGATATGTGACTTTTGTCACTTTCTTTGTATCAACAAATGCATTTGGTAATTGATTTGCAAGCTCTTGCAATGAATGATCATTTGAACTTCCAGCCACATTGATTTAGTACGCTGGATCAAGATGAGATAATGTAGATGCATTCCTAAGTGATCTCATGTCGCCCTTCCGGGATCGACTTTTCCCTAATTGTGGAACACCGTTTCATTAAATGACAACAAGAAATCGTGCTCTAAAAACATTTCCTGTTATGGGTTCCAAATATTTTATGATAGATGACGAATCAAAACCTACATAAATCCCAATTCTACGTTGGGGACCCATCTTGGTGCTGTGTAAAAAGTAATCGTACATAAACCGCACAACCAAAAATTCGCAAAATGAGAAATATTTGGTTGTGTACTGGCAATAAGTTGTGAAGGGGAGTACTCATGGTAAGATGTTGGTCTAATTCTTATTAGACTCGCAGCATGCATAATAGCATGTCCCCATGTAGATGCTGGTAATTTGGTTTTCATCAATAATGGTCTAGCTATTAATTGAAGACGTTTAATCAATGATTCAACCATTTCAAGGGGTATGAACATGAGCAAATGTAATGTTCAACATTTATCCCAATTGACATACAAAAATTATTGTTTGGGATGTAAATTCACCAGCATTATCAAGTCTAATGGTCTTAATTGGATAGTCTGAAAAATGTTCTTAATTTAATTGATATTTGTGCGAGTCTCGCAAAGGCAAATATCGCTAGAAAGAAGACACACATGTGACCATCTAGTGGAGGCATCTATTAGGACCATAAAATAATGAAAAGGTCCACATGGTGGATGAATAGGTCCACATATATCCCCATGTATTCTTTCTAAAAAGACCGGTGACTCAGACATGATTTTATTAATAGATGGTCTGACAATTAACTTACCCTGTGAGCAAGCTTCACAAGAAAGTTCATTTGGCAAAAGAATCTTCTGGTTCTTTAATGGATGCCCATTTGAGTGTTCTATGATCTGGGTCAGATCATTGAAGATCCAGGATGACCAAGTCTGTCATGCCAAAGATTAAAAATCTTTGGGTCGTTGAACTTCTGGTTCACGACAACATTTGATTCAATAGACTTTATGGTCGTATGATATAACCCAGAGGAGAATGCTAAGAGCTTTTCTACAACAATCTTTTTTCCAGAAATTATAGAGGTAATATATAAACATTCTTTATTACCTTCATTCATAGTTTCGATATGATATCCATTTCTGCGGATATCTTTAAAACTCAGCAAATTCTTCTGGATTTGCTAGAATATAATGCATCATTTATATGAAATCCGGTTCCATTTGGTAGTACTATGTTTGCTCTTCCTGAGCCTTCACTCAAATTTGATGTACTAGATATTGTACTAACACGGTGTTTGTTGTTATTAAATTGAAGAAATATATTTTTTCTCGAAGTATTGTATGTGTATTGTTAATCAGCAAGACATGCATCACCTTCATTCATCTTGGAAATTCAAGAACACTTATATTTAGAGAAAATACAAAATTACATTTAAACACACCAAAATAAATACATATACTTATTTAACATTGTCATTTACATCATCTATTAAATAATCGAAATTCTCACTTGGACCTATAAATAAATCATTATCAAAATATGATAGGTCCATTCCATTACTGTCTGTGAAATTCATTTTTATTTTCTTTCCATTTTCCTTTAATGGTTTTTTCTGATATAGATCTATACTAGATGTTTGGCCGCACGATTGTGTACGAGACTGCTGTCCTCTCCATACCACATCTATAACACATGTGTCTTGAGGAGCCTTGGATTTTTTTCTTTGCACTTTCTCCATTTTCTTGTCTAAGCTCATTATTATTCCACTTCTGGTGGTGAAACTTGTTTCTTTTCTTTTCTGATAAGAAGAAGAATTGTTATATTGTCGGGAATTCCGCCCTCGACTTCGACCACGACCACGTCCTCGTCCACGCCCATAATTTTGGGATGATATTGCATTCACTTCTGGGAATGCTTCAGATCCAGTGGGACGGGACTGATGATTTTTCACAAGAGCTCATTATTTTTGTTCAAATACTAGAAGACATGATATTAATTGGAGAATATTCTCAGAATCTACACTCGATATTGTCGCTGCAGAGTTATTCGAGGGGCGTGAAACGCTGTAAACGCTCAAGCATGTCTTCTTCGTGATATTTTCTCCGCAAAGCTCAATCGAGAGCTATTTTAAATAAAGGCAGTTATATTCGCTTAACTGCTTTAAAGTCTTGCAACTCAGTATCCAAATATAGCTAGCTTTCGTAAAATCACGCCTTTTGGTGGTCAAATCTCTTCTTCAATTCAGTCCATAAAATAAGAGGATCTTTTACAGTTAAATACTCAATTTTAAGATCCTCATGGAGATGGTGTCTAAGGAAAATTAGTAAGCTTACACTGGCCCCGCAGGACTCGATTTCTCTTTAATGGTTTCTCCAAGATTTGTAGCCTCTAAATCATCTCTGCATCTAGGACCTGAAGATAGATAGTTTACCAGAAATGTCATGCAATAAACTGAGAGATGAAATTTTTGACATTTTTGTAAACACTATATGGATAAATTGAAATGATTTTTTCTACAAAATAAAATAAAATAACGCATCTTTCTAGAGCAGACCGCGGCCGATAATGTGTTATAAATTAGAGAGATAAGGAAGAGACAAAGAGAGAATTCAGAGGAAATTCTGATGATCTCTATTTCATGTTGATTAAGCCTATTTATAGGCTTATAGTGAGAAGGCCAAAAGCCTTTACATAAATGATACATTAATAGTGAGAAAAATAAAAGTCGTTATTAATAAACGAATGACATTGTAACCACTGAGTCATTATACACAATGAATGACATTGTAACCACTGAGTCATTATGGTCATTCAAAATCCAATATTCATAACAATAACATCATTTTTGGTTTTCTGAAAACTTTTGTTATTTACCCTACGTTTTTTGTTTTTGTGTTATTCGAAAAAAAAGTCCTAAAATCAAATAGTTTTCCTAGTTCTCTATTTATTAAAACATAAAACATTTTTCAAAAACAGTAAGCAAATAAGCCCTTTAACCCAAGAATCCATGGTTTTGGTGCCAATGAGAAGGTGGGCTTTCAAAACATATTTCAACTAGTTAATAGATAAAAAATTTAGTTCACTCCCTCGTTTGTATTTTTGAAAAAATAAAAATAAATTAATGACAAGTAATTCTTATATGAATTATTAATGTGTTTATCTTTGCGTAAAAGTGAAAAGTGGATTTGGAAGATTGCAAACGAAGGCATAATCAATCTCTAATCTTAAAATCGTGCAAGATCTTCAATTTAATCTGCTCTTATTATTTCTTAAGTAACAATTTCTCGGTTCCTGCTCTTAAACAAGGAGTTGTTCCTAATATCCAATTTTATTTGATGTTGACATTTTTTTCTAAATTTTTCACTAACCTCAAATGATTGTATTGAGTAGATTAATCGACTTGGAAAGAACCATGTCAATATCATTGACGAAATCTTAATAAAATGACCTATTTAACACTCAAACACATTAAGGGCTAGTATGGCATTGTTTTTTAAAAGTGTTTTTAGGTCTAAAATGCTTTTAATAGAAAAAAAGATGTAAGATAATATTTTGAAAAAGGTTTTTGAAACTTTAAAAAAACACATAAAGTGTTTTTTTTTTTTTTTTTTTGAAAAGTACTTGGGAGAAGCTTTTTTAAAAAAAGACACTTTAAAAGTTTTTGTTAGAATTGGTAATATGGGTTGAGCCCCATGGGTTAACTCACTTTAACCCGACTTTTTGGAAGGTTGGACTGTAAAATTTAAGGCCCGAATAAAACCAGGTCAAATTGGCCCGACCCTGTTTTGGGCTGATGGCTCATATGGGTTTTGTTCTGGTTGACCCGATTAACCCGTAATCTTTATTTAATTCTTTTGAGTAGCTAACTTAGTAACTGAGATTTTCAATAATTCATCTATAAAATTTGATATTTAGATTTTAACATGGAGTCAAATCTCTATTTTTAAAGCATAGGGGTTTTAAAAATATTAATTATTATTATTATAATACATGATTAATACATTAAACTTTGTTTTTTTAACTATTTTATTTTCAATTTTTAATATAATTTATATGATAATTTAATATTTAAAAAATCTTATATGGAAATTTATGGAATGTATTTGAATTAAATAAATTACTGCTTTTAATATTGAATATATTTTCATTTATCCCATTAATCTTATTTTTTAAATATTTATAATTTCATTTTTTGTATTTACTCATTTAAACTTTATTTTAATCATATGTTTTTTTTGATAAAATGAAGTTGTGGCACTTATAAATTTAATTTAATTTAATAACTAAATTATCAATATATTTTAAATAATTTTATTATTTAAACTAGTGTTAATAACAAAATATTGTTATTTTTTAAAATAATTACAAAAATTATACACTTATTTTTTTCTAATATAATTATATCTTCTAGCAAGATGAATTTTCAAAACAAATAGGATATTTCATTATTATACTTGAGATGCATTTTTGGAAAATATATATATATTTTTTTTATTCCAAATATAAATGAAATTTATATGATTAACATTCTAAAATTTAGTTTAATAGATGATGATAACTCAACCAAATGGGCCGAAGATGCACATCTTATTGATATGTATCATATGTTATTATTCGATATAATAAGAATGAGGATATAACCGTGCTCTGGCATTATTTATTTATTTAAGTTTGTTTAATATCATTACATTGTTTAGACTCAATTATTTTATATATTAATTATTATTATAAATTTATATATTAATTATTTTTATTCAAGAATTTATTAGACTGTAAAATTATTTTTTTAACATTTTCAAAGTTTTGGCCCGCTACTTGCATTTGGCCGTCGGCTAATGTTAAATTAATAGAAGTGTCGATTAGTCCAACCTCGTTTTGGCCCGGGTCCGAATGGGTTGACCTATTTTACCACTTTAGTTTTGTATATCTTAAAACACCTATTTATTTATCCTTAAAATATCTATTTATTTTATTTACAAAATCATAATAATATGATATATTTTTTAATCATTAATTCAATTTTTTTTGTAGATATTTTTTTAAAATTTTCTATAATTATAGTAAGTTTTTACACATAAATGCTTACATATGTTTATTCATTAATTCAAATATTTTTCGTACAAATAATTGTTTTAGGTTTTATTAATATAAATTTTTATGTATGTTTATTCATTAATTCAAATCTTTTTGTAAATATTTTAAAAAATTAATGATCATAAAAACTAATTATTTTAGGTTTTTATTTATATATGTTTATTCATTAATTCAAATATTTCTCTATAAATATTTCAATTTTTAATAATCATAAAAATGGTCATTTTAGGTTTTATTAATATAAATTTTTATATGCATTTATATATTTTTGTAATAAAATTTAGATTTCATATGAATATCCTATTTATAAATAACGAAATGTCATTTTAGATAATTTTAATATTATAAAAGTGTTTTTATACCTATGAGACATGTTGCAAAAAAATACTAATAGAATCACTTTTTTAGATTTCTATAAAAACGTTTATGATAAACCATTGATAGAGAAAGCAGTGCAAAGAAGTTAAGAAAAGGATTAATGAAAGCATAAGTATCACCGTAGAATGCATGACCTTAAGAGATGAGATTTTAGTTGCCAAGAATAATGGTGACTACAAGTTTATAATAGATTGCTATATTAAAAGGATTAGTATTTCTCGTACTATTATGTTATTAATGAAGAATATTTGGAAATTAACATATAATTTGGAAGTTAATCGCATGGATATGAACGATTTACATATGAACATTTATGACGCAAGATATGTTTATGTGAGAAGCAAAAAAAGTATCGGGTATCACTCTGACTAAAAAATTCCGTTGTCTATGGTTTTCCTAAGAATGTTACTAATGTTAGTTTTGAAGATTATTGTGAGTCTCTATCTAATCGTTTGTGTAGGATTGATTGTTCGTAGTTTTTTCCCATAAAAAAACAAAATGAAAGCATAAGTGGGGTTTTTACAATTTAACTAATTTTTAATTTGAACATGAAATTGATCATTTTCTCTTTATATTGTGTAATGTCTCTTCTCAGGTTCATCCTCCCTAAGCGAAGAAAGATTTGATACCGTCCTTCTCCCTTTGCCTGTGGGGAACACCAAAGAGGAGGTGGAGGAAGAAGAGCAACAAAAATGGCGGAGAGCAGATTCGCTTTTACTAGTGAAGCCGATGTTTGGTTTCACAACAAGACTCGCATTCGTGGTAGTCAAGGTCAAGTGAGGCAAACTTTAACGAGCTGAGGATCCACCAGCCTGCAGTATGCCGATGCAGAGCGAGATACGACAAGATGTTCAAGCCAGGTAACTCAGATCGTGCATGCAAATTTTGATGTTGAAGATGTTATCGATGAATTCGTGTTCAAATTGGAACTTAAATCCAAGAGCAGAGATTCAACAATCTCAAGTTCCTCAACTTCTTACCCATTTATATGGGTCATCGACAAGTTACCACTTCAGGAATAAGCCGATTTAACGACAAGGCAAAGGAATATCACACTTGAGAAGATTTTGATTAATAAAGAGAGGTACGGCATGGAAGATCCGAGAGCTTACGAAACTGGGAGCAAATTTTCCAAGCATAGTGCCGCAAGTTCTTTCCGAACCTTGGAAAGAGAAGAGAGTAATTCCAGTGTTGAAGAAAGCAACATAGTAGGGATGAAAATGATGTGCAATCTTAAAGTTTAAAGATGTCGGGAGGGAGAGATGGAGAGAGGAGGCGGCCACGCTGGGATGTGGGGTGGCCTTTAAGTAAAACTACTACAAGAAAATTTATACGATGAAGGATGTTCAGCACCACTTTGATCGGCCGTGTTTCGGTTTCAGATCTCAAGAGCTCGTAAGATCCGAGAGCTAGCTTGGGATCGCAAACGTGTCGGTGTCACCACTCTCCCAGAAAACGAAAAACTCAAATTTGATGATGATGAGCTGGGACAAGAGGTTTATAAAAGTCTCGAGGAAAAAGGGTACTTGGTAGTGCTTGATGATGTATGGAACACCGATGTTTGGCGTGGGTTGAGCTCAAATCTTCCCGCATAATCAAATAAGAGGTGCAAGAGGTCGATCACCACCGCAATGAGCAAATTGTCGTGGATGCTCGCTCGTATTGCTACAAACTTCAACTGGATGAGGATAAAGTCGGGAGCTCTTCGAACAAAGTAGAAGAGCAAGAAGAACATGGGCGTGGTTGAGGAATTGTGAGAGGGATTGTAGCAAAAATGCAAAGGTTTACCTCTTTGCAATTGTTGTTCTTGGAGGACTTCTATCACTGAAAGATATGACATTAGACTCATGGCGGAAAGTCCTTAAAAGAATGGATTGGCATCTAAGTCAAGGTCCTCACTGCTTGGGGAATTCTTGCTCGAGATATAAATAACTTGCCCTCTTACTTGAAGCCATGTTTTCTCACTGTGGGGTTTTCCGAGGACTCAGAAATCAAGGTGAGTGTTGATTCGCTCATGATTGGCCAAGGATTCGCATAAAAGAGGGAAAGGAAACATTGGAGGAAACTGCAGAAGACTACTTATCCGAGCTGATCCAGAGAAGCATGATTCAGGTGGCTGATACGAGAGTGGACAAAATGGTGAAATCTTGTCGTATACATGACCTGCTTCGAGATCTTGCCATTTCAGAAGGTAAAGAAGAAAAACTTTTTGAGGTAGACGAAAACATTGATGTTATCAACGGGCTTCCTGCTAGTGTTCGTAGACTGATCATTAATACTCATAATCATATCACCTCTTCTCCGCATTTACAAAATTCTAATCTCTGATCTTTGATCCTCAATATACTCCCCACTAGTAGAGAAGGCGAGGGGGTACTTTTTCAAAAATACCCTAAATTGCTTCGGGTCTTGCATGTGAACATGATGCAGAGAGATTTTGTTTTGGAGCTATCAATATCAAGAAAAATGAGAGAACTCATCCACTTGAAATATTTATTCTTAAGCGGATTTGGTTCGATGATAATAAGGCTTCCACCATCAATCGAAGGACTTGTTAATCTGCAAACACTTGATTCTGGTAACCAGCTTATTCATATACCCCATACAATTTGTAAATTGCAACAAATGAGACATCTAACTTGTCGGTTTGGTTGGATATTGAGGCAATCAATGAGAGAGAGGTGGGTGTATGGGCTTTGGATTTCCACAAAATGACCAACCTTCAAACGTTATATTTACTGAGTGGCGATTGGTTGAAAGATGACAACTTGGGAAAACTGACCAACCTAAAGCAATTGAAGCTTCGACATATCAATCCCCGAAGTTTGGAAGGGTTATTACGATCTATATCTCAATTAACTGGACTTCAAAATCTCAAGTTGATGACTGATAATGATTTAAATTCCGAAGGAGTGGAATATTGTAGAACAATGCTGCTATTCCCTACAGGGTTGGAGTCTTTCTCACTCCACAAGTGCCTCTGCAAATTGTTTCTAGTAGTACCCATCCGAGGACTAACTGCGGAAACAACACACTATCCTCCAAACCTCATCCAACTCAAACTTTCTCATACTAGATTGAAGGAAGATCCAATGCCGATACTAGGGAGGCTGCCAAACTTGAGGATTCTCATATTATTCTGGGATTCTTATGTTGGAGAGAAAATGAAGTGCCCTCAAAGAGGGTTCCTTGTACTTGAATTCCTACAAATGCGGGAGTTACGTCAACTAGAAGACTTCTCCATAGAGGAAACATCAATGCCTAATCTTAAGACTCTGAAAATTGAGTTATGTGACAAAATAACAAGGTTTCCAGATGGATTACTACGGCTAGAAAAGCTCCAAAGACTAAACCTCTATCAGGTATCTCAAGAATTGATGAATGTGGTTTCAGATACACCAGGAGAAGATTGGAATAGGATTCGTCTTATCACCTCCTACGCTTTTCCTCAGAGTAAGAATTTATGGTAATGTAATTTAAGATTCGATTATTGTTGTCAATTTAGAGATTCAAATTCTACATAGTGTCCTATGTCAAATCTCTCATCTTGTTCTCTTATATCCTATTTTCCTCAAGCAAGCAAGGGTGATTTTTTTTGCCATTATTAGCCTCAAATCATCCCTCTATATATTTTTCTTTCATTTTCTTGTTTAATAAAGTGGTTCTTTCCACCAAAATTAAGGTTTTATCTTGTTTTTTTTTTTTGTGTTTTCGTCATTTTATCGCCTTTTGGTTTATCGTCAACTTGTTACGACGTAGTGTTATTCGGCCGCCTTGTTGCGCTTTATCTATGTAGGGCAATCTGCATGTGCTGCATTTAATCAGTCAAAGATATCAAATTATGGTCATCAGTATATTGAATAATTGGAGTCACAAATATTCTATTCACTATATTATCAAATTTATAAGCTTAATGTCGATTTATTATGTTATTAACCAAAATATTATTTCATCATGTATGGTTTTTAGTTATTTGTACCTTGCATCGTTCGATCTATTGTAAGTTTAAATCAATAATATTATTTTTCCTTTAAAAAAAAATAACAATATATCACATTAGTCATGCAGTATAAATATTCTTTTAAGAGAAGCCATTGTTTTTCTTTATTTTTATTTCTTCATTCTTTTTAAGAATGTTAGATATCTTGAATTTTTTTTGTTTATTGACATATCTGAAAGACATCAAATAATCCAAAATTTTCAAATGTAACTCTTCCCATATTTTTTTAACATCTAATTTCACTATTGTTGGAAACCTCTTGGACCATTTTCCTATCCATATTGGTATGATATTGTCCACTTTGGACATAAGCCCTCATGGTTTTGTTTTTGGGTTTCTCTCCTAAAAGGTCTCATACCAATTGGATGTTGTCCATTGTTATAAACTCAAAAGCCTTCCAATGTTCAACCAGTGTGGGACTTTGAGTGCACATCCAATAATCCTCCCCTCAAACAAAATTCCATCAAACCTTCTCTCAAACTAGGATTTCTTCGTCTTTCACTGCATTCAAGCATAGGCCTAACGTGAAACACCATCAGCCAAGGGTTCACCATTCACCACACCATTTTGTTCGACTTCCACCCACATGATTAAGCATGAACTCAGCTTTGATACCACTTGTTGGGAAACCTCATGGACCATTTCCTGGTATGATATTGCCTAGTTAATTTTAATTAAATTAGTTAATTTTGATTAAGCTACAAAAACATGTTGCCTATATATCATTTTGTTCGACTTCCACCCACATGATTAAGCATGAACTCGGCTTTGATACCACTTGTTGGGAAACCTCATGGACCATTTCCTGGTATGATATTGCCTAGTTAATTTTAATTAAATTAATTAATTTTGATTAAGCTACAAAAACATGTCGCCTATATGCTATATATATATATATGTGTGTGTGTGTGTGTGTGTGTGTGTGTGTGTGTGTGTAAGACCCCAAATTATACCATAATAGTTTTATAACATGTTTAGGGTGTAATATAAGTTAATTTTGAATTTTTTGGAACTTAATATTGCTAAAGATGAAAAATGATAAAAAAAAAAAAAAACGCGAGATTAATCCAAGAGTTATGGGTAAATTAGTAATTTACCAATCCAGGACCTAAAGGTAATATGATAATAAGCTTATATGCCAATATAGAAATATTAATAAGTTGAAGCGTAAATGAAAGAGAAAGGAAAGGCTTTAAATGCAAAAATGGGAAAAGAATGCAAAAATGGGTTTTGCCAAACATGGCCTTGTGAAGGATGAGGATAAGACCAAATATTGGCCTCAGAATGAGACATTTCTCCTTTGATTTTTTGTTAAAGATGCCCGAGTGGGAGGGAATGCAACTTTGGTTTGAATTACTCCATGTAATCAAGGGTTTATGTGATCAAGAAGAAGAAATAAGAGATTGCAAGAGATTTAAGATATGAAAACTAAACGAAAAAACCCTTTTTGATGATGTTTAGGTTTGGGAAAAACCCTAACTTTGTATAATAATGATGGTTGTTGGTCTTAGCTCAGTTTTATGGTTGTTTGTGTTGTTTGTGGTCCTCAATTGAGGAATGTTTATATAAAGAAAATGTTGGGTTTTCAAGGGAGTTGTCAAAAAATTTTCAAAACCCACGTTTTTGTCTTGGTCATAACTCATTCAAATTGAGTGATTCAAATTTCTGGGTAAACTAGACTTCTAGGAGAACAAATCTCTTTGAAATAAGTGTATTCAAATTTGGACCCTATTGAACCCAGAAAATTCGTCAAAATGAAGCTATGCTTTTGAGCAGTTTCTAGTATGTTTTGGTACAACTTTAGTGTTTAGGTCATAACTTGGTCATCACTCATCCAAATTGAGTGATTCAAATTTATGGGTAAACTAGACTTCTAGGAAAAAAAAAATCTCCTTGAAATAAGTGTATTCAAATTTGGACCCCATTGTACCCAGAAATTCATCTAAAGGAAGCTCTATTTGCAAGAAATATTTCAGTATAAAGAGATTCAAGTGAATAAATGAAATTGTAAAATAATTATAAAAGTGATTGCTATATGAAATATGATTACATGAACAGAAATACGAGCAATACTAGAACATGATCATAGCCGTGTTAGATAAAAGTAATGTGCTTATAATATATGTATAAAGGAATACTGTCTTAAAGGATCTCATGTGGATACATGTGATTGACATTATCTATGTATATGAGATGTGCATAGCTTGAACATGAATGAAAATGTAATAAGCTTGATTGTCTGCATATGTCACCAGGTAGAGGGATAGATAGGCATGCCTATAGGGATATAGTTGCTACAGTACACTGTTTATAGATATCGAGGTCACATTTGGGTAGATGACATAGATCCCGTTTGAATCATTATAGCGGCCCGTTTGGGTCATACAGATAGAGATCACTGTCTCGTACAGTGATAGTAACTTCGGGTACATAAAGATTATACCCATTATCCACTTCTTGGAATATGCAAGCAAGACATAAGACATAAGATGTGATTAAAAAAATGATTGAAATGGTTATAAGAAGCATGTAACATGGAAAAGGTTATAAGAAGATTGTAACATGGAAAAACAATGATTTGAAATGAAAAAAAATGTGATAGAGCTATAATGATATGAAAAGTACTATGTATTATGACGATTGAGAGTAAGAACTCTACTAAATGGTATAATATACAAGTATAATGATATATGAATAGATATTGTGCAAATATACAATTTTGTAAATTGTATATCGCTCCTTTGAGGACCACTACGGTGGTCATATATGTTATATGTGTTTCCCACTCGTTATGCTTCTAGCACGTGGTGTTTCATCCTCGCGTGCATCGAAGAGGACATCTCGACCATTCGGCACACAGAAGGGCCAATAGAGCAATAGGTGTCAACATCTATAGGTCGCTACCTCTGATTTTGAATATGTACATGTAAAGTTTTTTTTTTGTATATGTATAAGTCAATGGGACTCAAATATTTGTAATGTTATTGCGAACACCACTACGCTGGTTGTTTTAGGTATGGGCCAGGATTATGAATTAATTACATGTTATGAGCTCACCACCTCGTAAAATAGGTTAAGAGTCCGCCTCGTTCCACGTCCCCGCTTCGCTCTAGGCGGGGTTAGGGCACGACAATTAAGTGGTATCAAAGCCAAGGTTTAAAGTGCTCGCATAAAGTATAGGATAGAAAAGCATGTGTCCAGTAATATGTTGGCCTAATGTGGATGTCCTTGTGTCTTGTGTTTTGTACAGATGGATCACCCTCCGAATTCAGCTGAAGAAGCAGCGAAGAGTGTTAACCCAGAAGATCAGGGATTACCTTCTGAATCTATTAGAAGTGAAAGTCATGCTCCTGCAGAGCCAAATGAAGCTTTGCTGAAAATATCTCAGAACATGGCTCGCGTATTGGAAAGATTGACAGCTTCTAAAGCCCCGATATACATGATAAGAAGACATGGGGCTGAGGAATTCCATGGGTCAAACATGGAAGAGTCTGATAAAACTGAATTTTGGTTAGAAAAACTGCAAAGGTTAATGGAGGAAGTGAGATGTCCTCCCGATCAAAGAGTGACCTGTTCAATTTCTTTATTGCAAGGCAATGCTTATGATTGGTGGAAGTTAGTGTTGAGGAGTCCGAGACTTCCAGATCCCATATCTCGGGGAATTTTTCATTCAAGAGTCTGTGCAATAAATATGTCTCTGATATGTACAGGGAAACTAAATGGAAGCAGTTCCTGAATCTAAAGCAAAGGAACTTATCTGTGGCTGAATATAAGAAAGAATTTAGCCACCTGAGTAAGTATGCGCATGAATCGATCCTCAACGAAGCATTTCGGTAAGCACTTCCGAGGATGGACCAATGGAGTCCATAAAAGTATTCGGCACCGCATCGCTTTCCAATAGGTGAATTTCTATCAGTTGGTGCAGGCTGCGATGAAAGTAGAGAAATCTGAGTCAAGCAGCAAAGAAAGGTTTCAGAAGAGGAAGTTATCAAGAGGAGCTTCTTCCTCCTCAGGTAAAAGAGGTAGAGAGTCTCAAACCGAGTCAAGGTGTTGTCTCCGCTTTACGAGGGAAGAAAACAAGGCGTGATGCTGGTATCAAGTATTGGTAGAGGCATGTCAACAAGACAATAATAAGTCCTAAAGTGCCCTCATTGCCATAGACGACATTTAGGTGTTTGTAGAATATCGACAGGAGGATGCTTCAGGTGTGGAAGCACATAGCATTTTATAGCGAATTGTCCTAGAGAGTCAAGGGATAGTAGAAGTATACAAGGAAGTGGCAGAGGGAGATCTGTTGCACCACCTTCGACTCGGGATCGAGGTAGGGGTCGAGGTGTCCCATTTCAGCATAGAGGAAGTGGAAGTATAGTATCAGAGACTGTGGACCGTCCTACGCCTACAACTCTAGCTCGAGCTTATGCTATGAGAGCTCGTGAAGATCAGGATGCACCCGGGGTGATTGCGGGTAAGTTCACCTTTTATAATACAGAAATACATGCTTTGATAGATCCTAGCTCTACACATTCCTATATATGCGTTGAACAATTGAGTGATAAATTGCCATTAGTAGATCCTTTGGCATATGACATGCTTGTTACTAGTCCCCTGGGGCATAGTGTTAGAGTCAACTGAGTGTAAAAGAATTGTCCCCTAACAATTCATAATAGAGAGTTCTCGGTGGACCTAATTGCTTTACCCTTCCATGAATTTGATTTTATTTTGGGAATGGATTGGTTATCCAAACATCGGGCTATAGTTGATTGTGATAAGAAAACATTATTGCTTAAATGTTCTGACATGTAAAAGGTAATAACAGTACATGGTATCCTAGCTGAGGTCGTGTCAAAGGTAATTTCAATGCAAGCTCGACCTTTTCTTAGAAAAGGTTATGAAGCCTTGGTTGCTTCGGTACTTGACTCGAGAAGGGAATAAGTGAATTTAGAAAAGATTCCTATGGTCAAGGAATTCCCTAATGTGTTTCCCGAGGAATTACCGAGAATACCACCTAAAAGATAAGTAGATCTGTCTATCGAAGTGGCATGAAAAATAACTCCAATTTCTGTGCACCACCGTATATTCCAACTGACTGGCAAGAGTCAAAGACTCCAACTACAGGAGCTATTAGACAAGTGGTTTCATCCGACCTAGTGTATCACCCTGTGAGTACGCTTATTTGTTAAAGAAAGATAGCACTCTTCTGATGTGCATTTATCATCGGGAAATAAATAAAGTAACAAGAAAATAAAATATCCATCGGGCCATACTGAAGACTATTTGATCAGTTGAAAGGTGTAAGCATCTTTTCAAAGATAGACTTGCGATCAGGTTATTATCAACTTCGAGTGAAAGATGTTGATGTTCAGAAAATAGCCTTTAAAAACCCGTTATGGTCCTTATGTGATGCCCCAAAACCGTATCCGCTGACAACTCACAACCTCATGGAAAATCTTCGCTCTGCGTCATGAGACACACACACATGAGCAAAAATGGCCACATTGGCCTACACGTCATACTCATCATAATACAACCAACCAATTATATTACATGGTTCAAGAGTTGATTACACTCTTAATACAAACACATATTAAATTAAGAATTCTAATACATGTTATACCAAAACATCAAAGCCACAAGTCGGCTTTCTTCTCAAAACGGCCTCTAATGAGTGCCGCCTTCCCGATCGCTCCCTGTACCTGAAATAATATTCCCTCGACAGGGTGATCAATTGCCCAGTAGTAAAATTACCCTAAATGGGTTACTCCCCACCTAAGTGCACATGCAATGATTCAATGTAAACACACACTCAAGCAAATACGTGATCCTACTTGAATGTCTACATGCCCAATCCCATGTCTCGAGTCCCACTCAATTTCTCACACTCGCTCTTAAGCCATGTATGAGAAAACACCGTTTCAAACAAAGCTACTGAAACACACTACCGAAGCTTCTGTGAAAATATCGACTACCCTCCCGAGTCGAATTCCTGGTTGGAGAACTTTCCGAAATACCATGGTCCTCATCCGGCGATCCGTTGACCATCTCCCAACCCAAATTCTTCGAAAAAATCTTCTATCTAAATTCCTTCTACAATCATGTTCCCTTTTCACCATTTCATGTCATGCACTCACACCCAATTTCCTAAGGCGCCTGACGCATATGCTTGATTGATTACGCCATTTCAAACCACAATTCATGCAACACATGCCAATACATCATCATGCATATATTGACATAAATTAAATCATCACATCATGCTAACACATCAAATTCCATGCATTAACATATTAAATTCCACACAATTCAAGCCATTCATCCTAGCAATATTTCATGCAATAAACACATGGACGTTTTGGTCCAACTATACAAACCGGACTGTTTTGACAACTAAAATCGGTTACGGCCGCTGTCCACGGGTAAATTTCCACTATCAAACATCAGTTCCACTTTGTGTAACCGAAATCCATGGCCATTTCCGGCCTCATACACACCAAAACATAATTTAATGCATAAATTATCACACAAGTCACCCAAACAGTCCGTGGACTGTCCAAAACGGGCTCCAAAAATTTCCACACTTCGGTCCCAAATTGGGACCGATCAAACGGCCACTCACAGCCTCAAATCAACTAAACCATTAACAAAACACTTACATAAAAAATAAACCAAGTAGGAGAAAATCCCTACCTTCCGGATTTTGTCGAAACTCTCCAAAATCGGTACCCACTCGTAGCCCTTGCCGTGGGGAGCAACTTTGTCCTTGGCTCGCTGGGATTTGACGGTCCGATCGTAGAGAATTCTAAAGAGAAGTTGGAGCTTCTCTCTCTAGAATCATATTTTCTCCTCCACTGCATGTCCAGCCCTCTTTTTGGAGAAGAAAGCTCTTTTTGTTCCCTCTTTCGCCACTCTCTGGCTGCCATCATCGGGCTCAAGTGATTTCTTATCCACTTATCCACCAACTATTGGATTTCCCTCCAATTAGGAGGTACCACATGTCACCCACATCACCACACTGAGCTCAATTTGACTCCAATTCGCACTCGACATCGTACACACCGGTACCACTCAAAAACGCGCTGTCCCACACACTATGCTCATTGCCCCGAAAATTGATGTGCAAATTCCGACTGGCCTCTGACTAACAAATTGACGCTAGAGCCTAGATTACCATGAGACGATTCCAACTGTAAAGTCTGTTTCATCATCCGAGATCTAGAAAAATTCCGGATTTTGACCGAAATTACCATTTTGCCATTTTTCAGAAAATTAGATTTTCTCGGGGTTTCACATTCTCCCCCCTTAAAAGAATTTCGTCTCGAAATTATGTGCAATCACAACAAATCACATGCATGTGCAACGTGCACTATGCCATGTATGTAAACTAGTCATTTCAGTATTGAACGACTAATGTGACGCCCCAAACCCGGGGTCCGCTGATCACCCACAACTCCGCGGGAATACAAGTGGATGTCAATACCCGACGCCACTTCAGAGTACCAGCGTGAGTCTCCTTGTACGAGAGGAGCTCTACCCAAATACAACACTTGCATGAAACCTGTCCCAAGCAATCCAATATATCATCACATGAGTAAAACGGCCACTTGAGCCAAATAACAATACTCATCATCATACAACAACTATATCCAATAGTTTCAAAAGAGTTAATCACTTCTCTTTTATACAACATATATTAAAATACTCGAATTCTAATACATGTATACATCACAAAACCAAAGCCACAATCCGGCTTTTCTTCTAAACTCAGCCTCTAGGATGAGCCGTCTCCTCGTGCGCTCCCTGTACCTAAAAATATGTTCCCTCGATAGGGTGAGCTAATGCTTAGTAGTGGAATCACCCTAAGTGGGCTACTCTCCACCTAAGTGTAGTGCAATGTTCCAAAATAAACACACATTCAAGCAAATGCATGATCCTACTTGAATGTCTAACTGATAATCTTGTACCTGAGTCATCACCGACTCCCTCACACTCGCCTAAGCCTCGTATGAGAAACTTATTTCAAACAAAGTTATTTGTTTATATTTGTGGTCTACCCTCCGATCTAAGTAGTGGACTGTCTCCGATGTTATATTTAGTGGACTACCCTCCGAGATATATCAATTGGGCCGTCTCCGATGATTGATATTTTATATGTGGACTACCCTCCGATGTATATCAATTGGGCCATCTCCGACGATTGATATTTTTAGTATGGACTACCCTCCGATCATTATTATTATTTTTAGACAAACCTCCGAGATATTTTACATTTACTAGTCTACCCTCTGAAACAGTTCTCTTAAGAAACTACCTCATGCACTAACTCCTATCTCTCTAGGGTGCCCCAGTGCATTTGAAATGCATTGTGATGCCATTTCAATAATTCATATAACACATGCAAATATATCACCATGCATATATTCACATAATTTAAATCACACAAACATGTCATGTAATTTCACATTTCATACATCAAAATTAGCTCACTTGGGCTAATGATCAAACACGAGCAATTTAACTTGAATCACTCGATCATACACATTTTCACACAAAAATATATTTCCGTGTCACTATTCCTAGGAACAGTAAAACCCTAGGGTTTACGGTTCCATCACTCATCAATTCATTGGTTCACTTTGTGAACCCGCATTTCACGGCCATTTCCGGCCTCATCACAACCAATACATGATTTAATACAACATTTCAATATTTAACAACCCAAATCAACCATGGCAGTCACGGCTGCTCCATTTGGTGTTCCAAAAATTATATCAATTCCGGTCCTGTGGTTTCCGGGATCGATCAAACTACCACGGTCTTCATTCGACTCAAACATTTATAATGTTCTTAAACAAAGAGTAAAACCCAAGTAGGAGAAACTCCCTACCTCTCGGAGTTTGAGGAAACTCCAAATCCGAAGACCCACGCGAAGCCTCCGTAGAGCAGCTTTCCTTCTTAACTCAAGACCGCCGACGGATTTGTCAGAATCTAGAGAGTACGAGACCTTCTCTCTAAACCACCATTGTCGACCCCACCCAAGCCGCCTCCCTTTCACGCTTTCTGCTTTTGGTTTATCGAAGGAGACAAATACTGTAGCATTTTTGTCCTATTCGACTTAACAATTTAATTAATTCCCATTACGTCCCTTCCTTTCCCAGTTTTGACATTCGGCACTATCTCGGCCGTCCAAATTCATCATTTCTCTACTCTTGCCACTTATGGCACATGAGTACTTGTTATATGTGACTTTCGTCGCATTGAAAATCGTTTTACGGCACCCGAACCGCGATGCCTCGAAAAACATGCCAACTCCGACTGTCTCGGAATTCTACGAAATTTTACGTGCTAGCTAGATTTCGGAAGACGATTCCAACGGTGAAACCCGTTTCATCATCCGAGATCTAGAGAATAAATTTTAGATTTTTAACTGAAATTACAATTTCGTAACCGAAATTACGATTTTGCCCTCTTTCCAAAAATTGGAATTTCTCGGGTCTTACAACTAAACCCCATACCTATGCAACCCTACACAACCCCTGCTTGGTGTGCAACCGCTAACCTTCCCAAGGTCACAATCACTGACAATCCAATGGACCGTCAACCTAATCCATGTCATGAATGACATCCATATACCAAGCTCTTGTCGCCACCAACACCCAATGCAATTGTGGTATCCAACCTCGAAATACTCCCGACTTCTATCACTAACTCTAAGTTCACGTGATAACATGACCGTGCGCTTTTCTGGACAATAGAACTTTTCAAATTTACATCACAGTCTCTTACATCCAAACAGAATTCTGATATCTCCACTGGGTCTCTTACACCCAATACTAAATTTTCTGATTTCTCCACGTCTCTTACACCTCACAGAAATTCTTGATATCTCCACGGGTCTCTTACACCTACACAGAAATTTCGATTTCCACGGGTCTCTTTACACCCTCACAAAAATTTCTGATATTCCCACGGGTCTCTTACACCTACGAATTCAAGTAGACACACGACTGAAGGGAACAAGATAAAGGATCAGTCGGTCAGGCGCGTGAGCAAGACACCGACTGGGCATCGCGCAGATAGTGTGCGTGTAACCTAAGCTGGTGTGCGCACGCACACAACCCGCTTTTGTGACAATGTAATCGTTTCAAAGCCAACGTTTGACCACTGTTCATGGATACTGTTCATGAACACTGTTCACAAGGTTTTAAAAAAAAAAAAAAAAATTGGAATGTTTGATATATGGAATGTTTTCTTGTGTATGATTTAATATATGGAATGTTTGTCTTGCATTACTTATAAATGCATTGACGTGGTGTGTGAAATTTTTTTTTCCGGTGTGTGAATAGTGTCTCGGGGTTGTATTTACACCCTTCAAGGTACTTCATAGAAATTCAATGTTGCCATTTGACATGTGTAGATGGCTAGTCGAGGGCGGGGACGTAGAGGTTGTCCACGAGGTACCGTCGCACCATCGCTTTTTACCTGTACACCTGGCTGACATTGAGTTTTACCGAGGCCGAGGGCAGCTAAGTGGCCGCGCTATTACACAAGCTAGCAGGGTAGCCGGGAGGTCCGGAAAACCTTCGTGAGATTCAAGGCACATCATCCGATATTCAGGAGTGAGATTCGATGGTGGCGTACTCATTGGTTCATGAAGGTCGAAGGTGTTCGAGGCAACCTGAGATTACCTTGACACGACTAGGATTAGACTAGCCGCATTCCGGCCTGTAGGCGAGGCCCAAGTACGGTGGAATCGGGCAAAGACCTCTAGAGATCAGGAGGCAATGACTCGCGTAGTTCCGCGGATCTTTCATGGCAAGTATTTTTCCTGATGACGCTTCACGCACGAAGGTTCGGGAGTTCCTAGAGTCAAGCAAGGATCTACGACCGTGGATGGAGTATGTGGCTAGATTCACAGAGCTAGCCCGTTTTGCTGATTACTACGTGGCCACGGACATGACCAAGGTCAGGAGATTTGAGAATGGGCTAAAGTTGTCCATTCGGGGCAAGAGTGGGCCTCCGCCTACAGGATATGAATTCTATGGTTGGGACAGCTCTTGCCATAGAGAGAGAGATAGAGGATGCATGAGGCATTCGGGATACGAGTGCTAGTGGGAAGAGGAAGGGGGATCAGCCTTCTTCTAGTTTGGGAAAGAGGCAGAGGACTTCTGTCTCACGAGCGCCCCAGATACAGGGCCAGCCAGGGCCGATGACATGCTTCATTGCCATCAGCCTGGACATATGAAGAAGGATCAGCCTAATCGGAGCCAGGATCCTAGGTTTCGAGCCGGTGCAGTCCATCATCAAGGGGATGCACTGACTCGGTTGTTCCTTCTCACTCTAGTGTGGGTCAGAGGAACCAGTTTCCGTTGCGGAGTGCTACGCAAGCACCTTTGACAGCATAGACATGTCAGAGGGGCCAGGTTATGGGTCGAGGTCAGGTACAGGACTCACAGGCCATGACTTCGAGGACCCAAGGGCGTGTCTATGCCATGGTACTGTGAGGTCGAGCATGCGACGTACTCTGTATAAAGGTGGTATGTTTTTACTCCCGCATGTGTGCTGATAGGTGCATTAGTTCATTATTATTGCATCTTGTGTGATAGGTTTAGGCCTGGAGGCTGAGTCTCCCTACATTTTTACAAGTTTGGAAAGTCTCCTCAGAATTAGCGAGTTGATATGTGGAGACTGGAGGCGTATATCTCAAGGATTCGGCTTATGGTTGGCCCATGTGCATGTGATTTGCATGTGTGTGGAATTCGGACGGAATTCTTATGGGAGGAAACCCCGTAAAATCCATGATTTTGGATAAAGGGTAAAATAGTAATTTTGGCTGAAAAACCAAAATTGTTTCTAGATCTCGGTTGACGAAACAACTTCTCCGTTGAAATCGTCTCGCAAAATTTAGCTACCACGTCGAATTTCATTGGATTCCGAGGTAGTAGGGATTTCACGTTTTTCGAGGCGTGGGGTGTCGGATGACACATGGCAAGGTTGGGGGATGCCACATGGCACCCTAAGAGAGTGACACTTGACAAAGCCATGTGGTCTAATTGAAAGAATGGCTCACAATGAGCCATGTGTGGGAAAGGAATCCCATGGCTCACATTGAGCCATGTAGTTAATGATGTCATAAAAAGGAAATAATGAAAAAAGGAATAAAGAGGGAAATTTGATGGCCACACAAATGGTTAGAGGAAAAGGGGAGGAAATTTCCTCCTTTGACCGAATGAGTGGTGTGCTCCAAAAGGAGGAGAAAATGCAAAGAGAAAGGAGAAAAAGAGGAGAAAATGAAAGGGAAATGAGATGAGAAAAGAGAAAAATAATAGAAAAGAAAAAAGGAAAGAAAGGAAAGGAAGAAAGGAACAAAAAGGAAAACGGTTCGTAGAGAGAAAAGGAAGGAAAAGGAGAAAGGAGGAAAGGGAAAGGGAAGATTTCCCAAGCCGGATCGGTCGGCCCGACGTTCAAGGATTAAAGTTGGTGCACGCAGCGCGATCTAAGTGTGGACACCAAAAAGTTGGAGTTTCGACAAACTTCAAAAGGTAGGATATTTTCCTACTTTGTTTACTTTTAGCCTAAGGGCTATATAATGGTAGGGGTTGTTTATGGGAGGCCATGAGAGGCCAAGTAAATTAGTTCCAAGCTTTGGGACTAAGGGGTATGGATTTCATGATCGGTTTCACACGGTCATGGACTGTGGGAGTTAGGGTTTGAACTAGAAACTGAAAGTTTCTAGGTGTTATGGTTGTTTGATGTTGTATGGATTATTGGAACCAAAATGGTTCATGGTTGTGAAGGGGCCGTGAGGTACCCTGTTAAATGGTCCCAAGTTTAGGACTCCACTGTGTGCTATTGCTGTTTCGAATAACATGCAGTGTGTGGAAATGTTATGTTGATGCATGCTATTTGATGTATTAACATGGTTTGCATGGAGGTAGATTATATGTATAAATTATAATTGTCCATGGTTTGTGAATGTTTCATGTAGTGCTCATTCATGCATGTAACATGAAGGAAAATGCATTGGCATCATGCATTTCATATGCACGGTCACATCGCGTCAAGTCGGGTGTGGGTGCAGGGTATGGTTTATTCACCAGTGTTGGTGAATGGGTCGTGAACTCAGGAAAAATGGGACAAAGTCTAAGGTAGAGATTCATGAGTGTGTAAAATGATCAAATTGATAAATTACATGTTTTGGGCGGAGCAAGTTGGGGTAGATCCCCCCCAGGGTGAAAGTCCCAAATGTTATTCACGGTTAGACATGAATCTCGGCGATGTAAGTTCACGAAAATGTTGAAAAGGCATGCGTCATCCTACGGTGTAAACCCGGAAATCCGTGGCCCACAAAAGAAAGAGGAAAAGAAAAATCAGGTTTTGATAAATAAAATTGGAGGGTTTTCCAATGAGCTTAGTCATATGCTCCACACCGAAGACCGCTTATTCACACTTGGCATTCCAAGTGTGAGAGGGAGCTCTGGCCGACTCGGTCGTGGAGCATGAGGGGTCGTATCTCATGCATGATATGTGACATTTACACAGTTAATAATTATATGGAATGTGATCGATTGTTTATATATACATATGCATTTTAGGTGGGAGTAACCTCGTAGGAGATTATTACTACTGGCTTGCTCACCCCCCGTCGTGGGACCCCCTTTCGTGCAGGTACAGTGAGGTCCAGAGAAGGCACTCACTAGAGGCCGCTTTTGAGAAAAAAGCTGAAATGTGGCTTTGAGTAAATATTTTTGTAAACATGTATAAATATTTTTGTAAAACAGGCATGGAAACTATAAAAAAATATATATAGTTGATTATTTTCTAATGAGTATGGATGTATGGGCTCGACGTGGCCATTTTTACTCATGTATGGGTCTCATGGTATGAGACACACAGGATTTCCGCAGGTTGACGGTGGTCAACGAGACACCCCGGCCTTGGGGCGTCACACCTTATAAGTTTTTGGTAATGCCATTTTCGTTGACTAATGCACTGACTGCATTTATGAATTTGCTGAATAGGGTTTTTCGCCCTCAATTGGATCAGTTTATAGTGTTATTCATTAATGACATCCTAGTGTATTCTAAAGATGCACAAGAACATGAACAACATTTGAGGCTATTATTGCATATTCTGAGAGAGAAACAATTATTTGCAAAGTTAAGTAAATGTGATTTTTGGCATAAGGAAGTGTCCTTCCTAGGCCATATTGTATCTAAAGAGTGGTATCGAGTCGACCCGCAAAGATCAGCGCTTTTAGAGTCGGGAAACCACTCTAAATGTAACCGAGGTGAGAAGTTTCTTGGGTTTAGCAGAATACTATTAACGGTTTGTAAAGGAATTTTTCGTCATAGCATCTTCGCTTACAAAGTTACTTTGGAAAGGCAAGTCTATGGGATGAAAAGTGTTAGTCAAGCCAACGCTAAAGAAAATACTTATTAGCACTGTCGACTCAGCCTACTTCGGGTAGAGAATATGCCATGTATAGTGATGCATCAAAAATTGGTTTGGGATGTGTATTGATGCAAGATGGAAAAGTGGTAGCATATGCTTCCAGATAGTTAAAACCACATGAGAAGAACTATCCCACACATGATTTGGGGAATAAGGTAAAATGATAGTGTTCGCTTTGAAAATATGGCGACACTATTTATATGGTGAAAAATGTAGAATCTTTACAAATCACAAGAGTCTCAAGTACATGATGACTCGGAAAGAGTTGAATTTGAGGCAGCGGAGGTGGTTATAGTTGTTTAAAGATTATGGTTGTATTAATGACCACCACCTAAGAAAGCTAATGTGGTAAGAGATGTGTGACGCCTGAACCCGGGTCCGTTGACTACCCACAACCTCACGGACACAAGTGGTTGCTCAAGTTACCCGACGCCATTTACACCCGTAGTCTCCTTTGTACTGGGAGCTCTACCCAAATACATCACCTCGCATGAAACCCGTCCCAAGCAAATCTTAAATATAATTACAACATGAGTAAAACCGCCACTGGGGCCCATAAAATGCATCATAAATACATACCAACTATGAATCCAACTATATCCAATAGTTCTAAGAGTTCAAATTTTACTCTTATACAACATATATTAAAATCTAGAATTCTAATACATGTAGTACATCACAAAATCAAAGCCACAACTCGACTTTCTTCTAAAGCGGCCTCTATGATGAGCCGTCCCGCGCTCCTCGTACCCGAACAATAAATTCCCATTTTAATCGGTGAGCTATCGCTCAGTAGTGGAATCGCCCTAAGTGGGCTATTCTCCACCTAAGTGCATATGTAATGCTCCAAAATAAACACACATCCAAGTAAATGCATGATCCTACTTGAATGTCTACATGACCAACTCAGATCCCGAGTCCTCACTGACTCTCTCACACTCGCCTAAGCCTCGTATGAGAATTATTATTTTATTTGTTTGTGGACAACCCTCCGATGTATATATATCAATTGGGCCGCTCCGACGATTGATATATATTTGTTTGTGGACTACCCTCCGATGAATATCAATTGGGCCGATCCGACGATTGATATTTTTAATTTGGACTACCCTCCGATAATTAATATTTTTAGACAACCCTCCGAACCATTTTCTCTAGACTCATCTCATGCACTCACTCCTATAGTCCTAGGGTGTTCCAATGCATATGGAATGCATGTATGCCAATTCCAATACAGCCTAATTCACATGCAAATATATAAACATGAATATATTCACATAAAAATTAAATCACACAATCATGTTATGTAATTTCACATTTCATCACATCAAAATTAGCTCACGTGGGCTAATGATCCAACATAAGAAATTCGATTTGAATTACTTGACCAAACACATATTTTCACAAAATTTATTTGTGAAACATCAAGCCAGTCGCAAACCTCGCGCATCGTTCCTATCAAACACACATTATCGATTCACTTAGTGAACCCGTGTTTCTCGGCCGATCCAGGCCTCACACAAATCACAACACAATCCATGGCATGAATCACACCATTAGACACCCAAACAACCGTGGCAGCCACTGACCAGAATCGGGTTCCATAAATCCAAACACCCGGGTCCCAAGTTTTGGGATCGATCAACTACTTCCTACTACCAACCAACTCAAGCATCAACATAAATTCTAAACAAAGAATAAATCCAAGTAGGGGAGAAACTCCTACCTCTTGAGTTTGAGGAAACTCCTGTAACTGTACCCACGCGAAGCCCTTTCCGCGTAGAGCAGTTCTCCTTCTTGTCTCGAAGACCGCCGACTGTCAGATTTCCCGATATTTTAGAGAGAAGCACCCTCTCTCTCTAAAAAGCTCTCAAAAATGGAAGCTACTGGATCCCAAAAATGACCCCCACGTTTTTCTTTTGGCTTAATGAAGGAGAAGAAGAGTTATTCACTATTTTCTCCTTTAGTGACTTAAAATTTAATTAATGACCATTACGTCCCTCTTTTCCCAGATTTGACATTCAAAAAATTATCTCACGACCATTTTTCCTCATTTCTCTACTCATACCACTTTACGGTAATATGAGTACGCATATATGTGACTTTCGGCCACATCAAATTCATTTTATCTAAGACCAAACGCGATGCCTCAAAACGTGCTGACCCGACCGGTCCCTGAATATTACGAAATTTACTGCTGCTAACTAGATTTCGCGAGACGATTCCAACGGTGAATTCCGTTTCGTCATTCGAGATCTAGAGAATTAATTACGGATTTTTAACCGAAATTACAATTTTGTAATCGAAATTATAATTTTTGCCCTTTTTCCAGAAATGGGAATTTCTCGGGTCTTACAAGATGCTTTATGTAGGAAGACAGTGGCAGCGTTGTCACTTCAACACAGTGATTGGAGACTAGCAGCATATGATGGAGCTTTATTAGCTCAATTATAAGCACAACCTGTTTTAAAACAAATGATTATAGATGCTTAGAAAAATGATGAAGAGTTGTATAAAAAGGTACAATTGGTCAGAGCTAATGACAAGACTAATTTCCAGTAAGAGAAGAGGGAAGTTTGTATTTTCAGAATAGATAATGTGTGCCAGTGGATAATGAGCTGAAGAAAGAGTTGTTACATGAAGCTCATAACTCAGTGTCTACCATGCATTCTGGAGGTAACAAGATAGAGGAATGAAAAGAGATGTGACAGAGTATGTATCTAAGTGTTTGACGTGTCAGCAAGTCAAAGTTGAACACCAAGTGCCATCATGTTTGTTGAATCCCATTCCAATTCCACAATGGAAATGGGATAATATAGCTATGGATTTTGTGTTTGGTCTTCCTCTCACGCAAAAGAAACATGATTTAGTATGGGTGATATTGATAGACTCACAAAGTCGGCCCATTTTATACCAGTCAAGATTGACTATTCTATGGATCGACTAGCTGATCTATATGTGGATGAGATTTTCATAATGCATGGTGTTCCATTGTCTATTGTGTCAGACTGAGACCCAAGATTTACGTCCAGATTTTGGAAGATATGCTTCAGGGATGTATAATGGAATTTACGGGGAGTTGGGATAGGTATGTTTTATTAATGGAATTTGCCTATAACAATCCAAGTATCGCTAAGCATCGCATGGGCACCATACAGTTTTGTATGGCTGGAGATGTAGAACTGCGATATGTTGGACATAATTAAATGAGCATAAGGTGATTGGTCCCACATTAAAAAGATGTATGAGAAAGTTCAGTTATTCAAGAATGTTAAAGTTAAGCAGCGACGACAAGTCATATGCCGATTTGAAGAGGAAAGATATTGAATATGAAGTGAGTGATAAAGTGTTCCTAAAGGTATCCCCATGGAGGAAAGTGCTTAGGTTTGGGAAGAAATGAAAATTGAGTCCAAGATTCATCGGTTCGTATGAAATTTTAGAAAGAGTAGGACCTGTAGCTTATCGGTTGGCTCTTCCTCCAGAGTTGACCAAGCTACATGATGTCTTCCATGTGTCCATGCTGAGGAGATATAGATCAGATGAATCGCATATCTTACCCGTACAAGATGTACAAGTGCAATCAGATTATTCCTATGATGAGGAACCAAAAGCTATATTAGCTCGAGAAGTGAAACAGATGCGGAATAAGAAAATACCATTGGTGAAAGTGCTCTAGCAACATCATGGCATGGAAGAAGCCACTTGGGCGCCAAATGTAACTATGAGTGCACCGTACCCTCAACTGTTCAATTCAGTTAATAATTTCGAGGACGAAATTCTTTTAAGGGGGGGAGAGTTGTAACACCCCAAATTATACCTTGATAGTTTTATAACATGTTTATGGTGTAATATAAGTTAATTTTGAATTTTTCGAAAATTAATATTGCTAAAGGTGAAAAATGATAAATAAAAAAACCCGAGATTAATCCAAGAGTCAAGGGTAAATTAGTAATTTTCCAATTCAGGACCTAAAGGTCATATGATAATAAGTTTATATGCCAATATAGAAATATTGATAAGTTGAAGTGTAAATGAAAGAGAAAGGAAAGGCTTTAAATGCAAAAATGGGTTTTGCCAAACATGGCCTTGTGAAGGATAGGGGATAAGACCAAATATCATTCTCAGAAATGAGACATTTCTCCTTAGGTTTTTGAGAGCTAGGGCATACGGGAGTGAGAAGGAAGGCAACTTTGGTTTGAATTACTCCATGTAATCAAGGGTTTATGTGATCAAGAAGAAGAAGGAAGAAGAAATAAGAGATTGCAAGAGATTTAAGGTATGGAAACTAAACCTAAAACCCTTTTTGATGATGTTTGGGTTTGGGAAAAACCCTAACTTTGTATAATAATGATGATTGTTGGTGTTAGCTCAGTTTTATAATTGTTTGAGTTGGTTGTGGTCCTCAATTAAGGAATGTTTGTATAAAGATAATGTGGGGGTTTTAGAGGAGATGCTATCAAAAATTTTCCAAAACCCATGCTTTTTTCTTGGCCATAACATTGCCATCACTCATCCAAATTGAGTGATTCAATTTTTTCGGGTAAACTAGACTTCTGGTAGAACAAATCTCTTTGAAATAAGTATATTCAAATTTGGACCTTATTGGACCCAAAAAATTCGTCAATGTGAAACTCTATTTTCGGGCAGTTTCTAGTCTGTTTTGGTACAACTTTAGTGTTTAGGCCATAACTTGGTCATCACTGTGACGCCCCAAATCCGGGGTGTCCGTTGACTACCCGTCAACCCGCTGAATACTCGTGAATGTCGGGTAACCCGACACTGTAATCGGGCGAGGCTCCTTTGTGCGGGGAGCTCCTACCCGAGTCTCAAACTTTGTCCCAACAATTACAATGACCACCACGGGGTCCAAATACGAGTAAAATAATGGCCATGAGAGCCCTTGCATCAATACTCACAATATAAATATCCCAACCAAATATATATCATGGTTCAAGAGTTTTAACATTTCTCTTAATACAAACACATATTAAAATTATAAAATTCTAATACATGTTACACCAAAAACCATCAAAGCCACAACCCGGCTTTCTTCAAAATCGGCCTCTAAGATGAGTCGTCTTCTCGAACACTCCCTGTACCTGAAATGATATTCCCTCGACAGGGTGAGCTATCGCCCAGTAGTGGAATTACCCTAAATGGGTTACTCCCCACTTAAGTGCATATGCAATGCTCGATGTAAACACACGCCGTAAATACGATCCTACTTGAATGTCTAAATGCCCATTCCCATGTCTCGAGTCCTCACCGACTCCCTCACACTTGCCTAAGCCATGTATGAGAAAATACCATTTTCAAAACAAAACTTGTTGTTCTCGAAAATACACTACCGAGTTTCGGTAAAAATATGGGACTACCCTCCGAGGCGAATGTGTTGGAGAACTTTCGAAACGATTATGGTCCTTATCACGAAATGATACGTTGGACCGTCTCCCAACCCCATTCTCAGAAAAATCATCACATGAAATTTACTAACAATATATTGTTTCATTTGTTATGTCATGCACTCACACTAATTTCTAAATTGCCCGATGCATATGAATGCATTATGCCATTCAGCACAATCTGACCATGCTAATATGCATATTATCAAATTTGCAATCACACCACATGTAATTCGATTTTAATTAAGCAACTCCCAAATTAGCTCACTTGAGCTAATCACTATTCCATTTCCAAATGTCTACACACACAATTATATTCCATATAATTGTGACATCAAGTTAACACATCAAGCTTATGCATTAACCTATTAATTTCTACACAACTCAAACCATTCATTTCAACAATTCAAACTTTTTGCTTACATGTGGAGCTGATTTTATCCATTCGCACAACCGGGATGATTTTAACAGTCCCAGAAACCCAACCGTGGGTGTCCATGGGAAACCCGCTCGTCAAACCTCGTTCCACTTGTGAACCAGAAATCATGCCATTCAGACCTCATGCACCTCACTAACATAATTTATTGAATAAGTATGATCCAAGGCTCCCAGGCAATCCACACACCAGTATCGCAGACTGCCCACGACCACAAAGAAATTTTCACATTTCAATTCCAAGTTTTGGGGCCAGATCAACGACCCTCACGGCCTCGAGCCAACCTGAAGCATCCTGAAAACACTTAAACAAAAATTAAAACAAGTAGGATAAACCCTACCTCACGGAGTTTGTGAAACTCAAGAAACCGGTGCCCACGCGTTGCCCTCGCCGCATAGAACAACTTTCCTTCTTAGCCCGAAGAAATCCGACGGTCCGATCGCCCGGGATCTTAAAAAGAAGTTTCACTCTCTCTCTCTCTAAAATAACATAAAAACCTAACTTCCAGCCTACTGCATCTCCTTTCCTTCTCCATCACGTTTTGGTCTCTCTTCAAATGACTACTATTAGCTTATCTTGTCTTCTTCCTCATTAAAAATTCAAAAATACCGTCCATGTCCTAAAACCTTAGTTTGACACTTGCCACTATCTCGACAGTCATTTCACCTTCCTCTCTACTCACATGTAACATGTGTCACATAAGTACATGTTATAGGTGAATTTTCACATCACATGTATCGTTCACATTTTGTGATAATGGCGCCTCAGAAAAACGTGCAAGACCAGCGTCTCGGAATTCGACAAAATTCGACGTGGTAGCTAGATTTCGCGAGATGATTCCAACTGTGAAATCCGTTTTGTCATCCGAGATATAGAAAAATTTCGGATTTTTACCGAAATTAAGATTTTGCCCTTTTTCCGAAAATTGGAATTTTCTCGGGTCTTACAATCACTCATCCAAATTGAGTGATTAAAATTTCTGGGTAAACTAGACTTCTAGGAGAACAAATCTCTTTGAATTAAGTGTATTCAAATTTGGACCCCATTGCACTCAGAAAATTTGTCAAAGTGAATCTATGTTTTCGGGCAGTTTCTGATCTATTTTGGTACAACTTTAGTGTTTAGGTCATAACTTAGTCATCACTCATCCAAATTGAGTTATTCAAATTTTTGGGTAAACTATACTTCTAGGAGAACAAATCTCCTTGAAATAAGTGTATTCAAATTTAGACCCCATTGTACCCAGAAATTCAAAGGGAGCTCTGTTTGTAGGAAATGTTTCGTTATAAAGAGATTCAAGTGAATAAATGAAATTGTAAAATAATTATAAAAGTGATTGTTGTATGAAATATGATTACATGAACATAAACACGAGCAATAATGAGAACATGATCATACAGGTTATGATAAAAGTAATAGTTATAGTATATGTATAAAGGAATACTATCTTAAAGTATCTCATGTGGATACATGTGATTGACATTATCCATGTATATGAGATGTGCATAGCTTGAACATGAATGAAAATGTAATAAGCTTGATTGTTTGCATATGTCACTAGGTAGAGGGATAGATAGGCATGCCTATAGGGATACAGTTGCTACAGCATACAGTTTATAGATATCGAGGCCCCGTTTGGGTCGATGACATAGATCTCGTTTGGATCATTATAGTAGCCCTGTTTGGGTCATACAAATAGATATCACTATCTCGTATAATGATAGTACCTTCGGGTACATACAGATTATACCTATTATCCACTTCTTGGAATATGCAAGCAAGACATAAGACATAAGATGTGATAAAAAAAAAATTGATTGAAATGGTTATAAGAAGCATGTAACATTATGAAGCATTTATAAAGAAGCATGCCAATATGAAAACAATGATTCGAATGAAAAAAAGTAATGATAGAGCTATAATGATATGAGAAAAACACTGTGTAATTATGACGATTGAGAATGAGAGCTCCTCTTGTAGTATAATGTACAAGTATAATGATATATGAATAGATATTATTGCAAATAGACAATTTTGTAAATTGTATATCGTCTTTGAGGACCACTCACGAATTGGTCATATATGTTATATGTGTTTCCCATTAAGCTATCAGCTTAACCTGATGTTGTCAGTGGCAGATGCGAAGGACATCCACGACCGTTCGACTGGGGAGGAGCTAACACGGCAATAGGAGTCGACATCTATAGGTCTCTATTTCGATTTTGAATACAATAAGTGTAAAGTTTTTTGTATGTATAAGTCAATGGGACTCAGATATTTGTACAGGACATTATGAACACCACAGCATTGGTTGTTTTATATGTATTTGTGATTATGAATTAATTACATGTTATGGGCTCACCAATGTTAGAAAAAATAGGTGAAAAAGTTCCAGTCCCGTGTCGTGTCCCTCTCTTCCAGCCTAGAGTGAGGTTGAAGCGAGAATATATATATATATATTAAAACGTGAAATTTTTCTATGTTTTATTTTATTATAAAAGTAAATAAAAATCAAATGTAATTTTATACGATGTCAAATTATTTAATCTTTACGTAAAAATTCATCCAAGTAAACTACAAGTTGTATTTCTTCTAAACAAACATGGGATGATCGGAACAATGGGAACCCACCTTGCTTTTATTTATATCTTTCAAGCTGCAAAGCAGGAATTCATTTTTAGCTTTCATCATGCCACGTCCCTCCAAAGAAAGTAAAGGCCTGCGTAGTGGATTGTGGGATATATAGCTTAACCCTAGCTCACTCCATTTCATGTTACTTTAGTTGTGTTTGCTTCATATTAAACACACTCTTCGGTCGCTAATGAGCATGGTTAAGGGTTGATGGGACATAAGGAAGTGACTAGATTCGAATATTTATGATAACAAAATACTACAACGCTAGATAAGTAGAACATTAATAGATGTCAAAAAAAAAAGGAGAACTAAATTATGGGACCACTATTTCAAGTTATTTGAAAAATTATCAATAATATACCTAAACCCAAACCTAGATCTTCTCATTTCAAAAACATCTGATAAAAAATGAAAACTGAATTAATAAAGAGTAAGGCTATAATTCGGCACTATAGACCTTAAGTACTAAATTTCCAAATAAATTGAAATAGTGATACATCCCATAGCTAGTTCTCCCAAAAAAATTACTCACCCTTTTGTTAATCTTAGCATTTTCTTCGTTTAGCACATATAGAGAGAAGTTTAAAGATTGTAAAAAGGTGGGAAGGATGTAAAATTAAATATAGTAGCAAGAGTTGATTGATTAGAAGAAATAATGCATTCATATGTATTCTTGATAAAATGTTTCAAAATTTAGTAGAAACATGGCATAACATATATAATCTATTTTGTATGTTAGGTCAATTCTTCATCAATTTCTCAGAATAATATCAAATTAAAATCTATGTTTTATTTCATAAACTCTATCATAATTAGAAATTAAGTTATTAGATTAATTAAGATATATATCATGAAGATATAAGAGCCACTTTCATAAGACCTAGTTATCCATATCCATTCACTTCCAATAAGTAAAAAAAATTTTAACCTACTTTTTAAATGTTGTTAATTCGGTAGAAAAGGAAACCTCGTGGACCTGTCTCTATCCACATTGGTATGATATTGTCAACTTTGGATCTATAATGGTTTTCTTTTTAGGCTTTCCCCCCAAAAATCCTCATATCAATTGAATATTATTCATGCTTATATACTCATAAGTTTTCCCATTCTTAACCGATATGGGACATTATGGGACTGTGGGCACACACCCAACAATCCTCCACTCAAACAAAGTTCCATCAAACCTCCCATCAAACCAGGATTTTCCGGTTTTCACCACGCTCGAAAAGCATATCGCTATACATGAAGTAAAGACATGTCGTGGGCTCACTGCTCACCATACCATTTTGTCCAACTTCTACCCACACGGTTAAGCTTGAACCTAACTCTAATACCACTAACTAAGAAACCTTCATAAACCTATTTCTATCCACATTCATACAATATTGTCCATTTTAGGCCTAAACCCCCATAGTTTTGTTTTTTGAGCTTTCCCCCCTAAAAAACCTCATACAAATTGGATGTTATCCATACTTATATCCCATTTCTAACCGATGGACTTTGGGCAAATACCCAACATTAGCTCCTACCATTTTTAATGTAAAAAAGGAACCTACATTTCTTATTAAATCCACAATTCATGATCCTAGCACTGCATTCACACTCACAACTCCTTCTCATTTGTTCACAGCCACTTACCACTATCAGATAGCCCAATATTTTGCACTTATCAAGGTAGATTTTCTTCATTTTCTTTCTATTGAAGTCTTCTTTAATAGATTTAATCATCTTTTTTGCCTTTTCATTGTCAAGTGGAAGAGCTTGTTTTGTTGGAGTTTTTTAATGATATATGATTTACTTGGTTGTTTGATTATCATGATTATATTTCGTATGATTATTGGGGATTCTTTTCGGATTGTTTGTGGATTTCTCATTTTTTACAAAACATGTTGAGACCCTCACCTTAACTTTCCTTCTATCCATTATCGTGGAGAACACCAAAGAAGAGAAGGAAGAAGAAGACGTACAACAAAATGGCGCGAGAGCAAAGATATCAAGCTTTTGGCAGAGAAGTCAGCCTGGTTTCAACAAGCCTCATTTGGAGCAGCTTGAAGGTCAAGCCGGGCCACCAGAATGAGCTACAAAAGAATCCGCCACTGGAGCATAACTACTGCATTGCCGATACAACCAAATGTTCAAGTTTCAAGTGAATCGATCATGATGCACTTTCGATGCCAAGAGTATCGATGAATTCATCTTCCAAGTGGAACGCAAACAACAACAATGATTCTGTAAGGCCCCGACCTGGGGGTTCGTTGACAACCCGTCAACCCATGGAATACATGTAGTCATTGAGTGTCTCAATGCCACAAAACGAGTGTCTCTCTAGCCGAGACTCAAACATGAGTAAAAATGACCACGTCAAGCCCATACATCCATACTCACCAAAATATTATCAACTATATTACAATAGTTTCAAGAGTTAATTACACTCTTATACAACATCCATCGATCATAATGTTTCATACATGTTTTACAAAATATATAAACAAAGCCATATGTCACTTTTCTCAAAAGCGCCTCTAAAGGAGCGCCTTCCGAACACTCCCGCACCGAAAGGGGGATCCCACGATGGGGCGAGCAATGCTCAGTAATGATATTTTCCTACGAGGCTTACTCCTTACCTAAGTGCTCATACAATGGCAAACACACACATTCAAGTGAATTCATGATTCCTACTCGAAGGTCTACATGCCCAATCCCATGCTTCGAGTCCTCACCGACTCTCTCACACACATGCTTGTGCCATGTATAAAAATTGTTTCCAAACAAAAATATTTGTTTTATTTGTGGGCAACCCTCCGATATAAATACGCTGATAACCCGAGGTGAATTTGTTGTACAACTCTCCTAAACAATTCATGGGCTTCTCCGACGTGAATTGTTGGTTACTTCAACACAATTCTGACAACTTTCCAATAAAATTATCGATAAACCTCCGACATGTATTTCATGTCACGCACTACACCTACTATTCTAGGGTACCCTGCATATGAAATGCAATATGCCAATTCATCTGATAATTCATGTTAATATACCAAGCATGCATATATTAACAAAATTAACCCATAACATGTTATTCACCAAGCAATAACACAAAATCGCCTCACATGAAGCTAATAGAAAAAACCCATTAGCTTCAACTTGATATCGTCTAAATCATCACAAACACACAATCGTACACCGTTGCAAGGTCCAAAACCCAACCCTCGATCGTTCGAAACAAATTCAAAATTTCCAAATTCTTCTCTGGCCATACCCGTGGAACTCGAACACACGGCCTTTCCGACCTTCAAACAATCCAACTACTCAGAGTAGTTCTGCACAAGAACTAAACCAAGGTGAGAAAAATCTCTACCTCCCTGAGTTGTCTTAAAATCCACACATCGGCATCCACGTGTAGCTCTCGCAGCTGGGGATCAACTTTGCCTCTTGTCTCGCGAAATTCGACGGACGGATCACCAGAAAATCTAGAGAGAAATGAGAGCTTCTCACTATCGATTTTCTCTCTCTCGTATTGCTTCTCTCGTCGGTTCTTCCCTTCTTTCTCCCAACCGGTTGGGAGAATATGTCAAGATGGTCAAGAGGACTTGTCCTCTCATTAACACATGGCCAATTCTCATTGGCTGATAGGATTACACCTTATCCTCTCATCCATCTACCATGGATTTCCTTCCAATTGCATGATGCCATGTGTCTCTCATGGGTCCCATTTCAGCTCATGTTTGACTCATTCTACACATGACATGTGGCATCTCTCGAAATACCACGAATGCGCCAAGTGTCTCGCACTGTTCCTACCAAAACGTGAAATTTAAATCGTTCTTAATCTGAATTAAATTCAACGTCAGAAGCTAGATTTGAGACGATTCAACCCGGCGGGTCCGTTTCTTCATCCGAGATCTAGAAAAATTCCAGATTTTGACCAAAATTACCATTTTACATTTTTTAAGAAAATTTGAATTTTTGCGGGTTTTACAGATTCAATGATCTCAAGTTCCTCAATCTTACCCGTTTGCACCACCTTGCCTGACAAGTTACCGCTCATGAACGAGTTGAACAAGCATATCAATGCAATCAATATCACGCTTGACAAGATTTTGATCAATAGATGAAGGTAATTACATGGAAGATCTCGAGAGCTTGTGAAGCTGGAAGCTCTTCCTAATATCGCGACTACTCGAACTCGAGGTACTCTAATAAAATGGTGGTGCGAGAGAGAAGAAGGAGAGGTCATCATTGTCAGCAGCACCAAGCCTAAAGGGAAATAAAAAGTAGAACACATTGCAGAAGACTACTTGAGCAAATGGAAGAGTCAAGTCTTGTCGCATACATGATCTACTTGGAGATCTAGCCATTTCAGAAGCTAAAGAAGAAAAACTTTTTGAGGTGGACGAGGACGGGTCTCTACCAAGATTCACGATCGGGTCAATAATTTTGATCAGACCATCTATCTGCATTTGCAGAATTCTACTATATGATCTTTGATTCTCAATAGAACCATTGATGGAGGTGGGGTATTTCTATATAAATACCCTAAATTGCTTCGGGTCCTGCATGTGGACTTGGTGGAGGGACATCCCTTACCTCCAAGAAAGTAGATTAACTCAACCTAAGTATCTATGCTTGGGTTTAAACTAGCTAGGGCAATGAGATCTCCACAATCGATCGATGGACTTGTTAATTCAGAAACCCTTGATTCGTGAGACAATTACATCGATTACTCCCCATACAATTTTGAAATTGAAGCAAATGAGACATCTAATTTGTTTGGTACCTGGATCATATCAAGGCAACAAAGAGGGGAGAGAGGTGCGTGGACGGGCCACTGGTGTCCATCTAATGACCGCTTTAAAACACGTTATATTTGTAGGTGGCATTTAATGGTTGAAGGATACCAACTTAGGAAACTTACCCACCACCCAAAGCATTTGAAGCTAAACATGACCTGATCATCCACATTCGAAGAGGGGTTTGCTTCCAATGTATGTACCCCAATTCACTGTGGCTACAAAAGCCTATGTTGTTTACTGATCAATGTACAAGAAGGAGAGGCGGGATTATTTTTTACAGTAAGAAAGGAGAAGGGATTATCAACATCGTATGTTGAAGTTAGATCTAGAACACTATCACTCCTGTGCTTGGAGTCTTCTCACACCACAAGCACCTCTACAAATGGTGCTCAGAGAACCATCCAAGCTACCCAGGTAAACGTAAACTCTAACCTCCAAACCTCATGAACCTCAAACTATATCTTACTAGATTAAAGGAAGATCGAATGCCAATACTAGGTAGGTTGCCAAACTTGAGGATTCTCAAATTAGTGATAAATTTTTATTCGGGAAAGGAATATGAATCGGGTTCTACGCATTGTTCCTTAAACTTGAATTCACAAAATACAACACTTAAGGAATAGAAGATTCACATGAGAAGGCACTCAATATGAAGGCTTTCTTCAAAATGATACTGTTACCAATGAGTGAAGCTCTGTTTGAATATTTGTTTCCAAATTACCCAAAAAGAATAAAACTATATACTCATCCAAAAGAATCAATATAGAGTGTTTAGACATATAAGATCTTAAGAGATCCAAACAGTCTGTCTCTGTAGAAGAATCCCATTATTAAATGTAAGGCCTCAATTAATTTCTTAGGTACAATTATGATAATTTAGAGCTTCAGGATGAAAGTATTTTTATGTTGATTTTTTTATCCTATATAATTTATATATTTCAATATAATTAGAATGTAGGTACTTCATTCATTCACCGTGGTGAAAAAATGATGACCATGAGACTTGATTGGAGTATGTGGAAGGAGAGTCAACCCGAGTCATCACTGGTGGCACTTCATTCTTTGAAATGAAGTAAACCATACAAGGCTTTCGTTTTCTCACCAACAATGAGTAGGATTAACAAGCACTAAGAGATGCAGAAAGAAAATCATAACACATGCCATTTTCATCATTATAGTCGGCGATCAAAAGATTTCAAAATATGAACATATATTTTCATGTTATGTTACATAATACTATGTTTCACATCAAAGGCCTTCAGTTCTAGCATTTCCTTCCCTCAGAGAATTTGGAGGGCTAGATTCATGGTACGAATTAAAGCAACAACATGCAATACAAAGATAGGTTCTCTTCAAGTGAAACAAATAACAAAATTAATGCAAATGTGAATCGAACTAGGCCGACTAAATTCCTTTTGAAGGCAGATGCATAATTTCATTGTACAAATCAAGTTTATAACTATTGACATACTTTCATTCAATCTTTTAAGAGGATTGAATGGTAGAGACATTACTTGAAATTCTTGTTTGAGTAAACTTATTTTCTCATAAAGTCTCTAATGATCTCTGAAGCTAGTAAACCCTTTCTCTCCCCTATTTGCAAAGGCAAGTGATGAATATCAAAGTACAAGTGAAAAAAACAGACAACTTATAAAGGCAGAGATGCTTGAGTGTGAATCCTGCAACTTGTTTAATCGGGCTTAAAGATAAAGGGAAGAAATGAAATAAGATACAAAAAAAAAAAGAACTGCTCAACAAGATTTTCTTCCCAGAGAAGAGAAAGGCTAAAAGATCATGTCATGTAAATGATGTCTCAAGTAAGTTGTTGAAGCAAATAATCACATATGAGGGATTTTCTTGATCTTCATTCTAATTACAAAGTCCACCGCTTCAATCCTATTAATACCATATGATTAAACCACCAACATTCTTCACAAACCACCTCTGTATGAAAACAATAAATCCTAGATCAAACTCATTTCAATTTATCAGAAGCTTTTGACGCATTTCTACTGGAGAAAATTTGAAAATGTGTAAGTTTTATTTGTTTATTTATTTTTCATTTCCCATATATTAATCATGATAAAACTATTTTCTAAAATATTTTTCCTTATTCTTCTGATCCAAGCATGTCGGGTTTTTAAATTCAACACACTTAACAAAGCAATTTAGAGCTATGTTGACGGCAAAGAAAAAATTAGAAATATAATTGAAAATTACGTTTCTTTTTTATATCCTGAGAGCGGAAACCCACTTTACAAAATTTTAAATTACCCACTTTAACAATATAATGTGATATAAATTAATGAAGTGTTGAATTCTCAAAATTCATGTTTTCAAAAGGTATTTTAATCTAATCACCTTTTTTATTTAGTAAAAAATGTGCTAAATGACATTTAAATATCTCCTACCCAAATTTGAAGGTTTATCAAACAAAAAATGTGACGCCCCAAAACCCGAGGGTCCGTTGACTATCCGTCAACCCACGGAAATCTACATGTCTCACGTCATGAAACTCATACATGTGTAAAACGCCCCGATAGGGCCCGTGTATCTATACAACACAAATATATATTTTATACAAAAAGGGAGTTTATTTACAATTGTATTTAATTACAATTCACACAAAACTGGGCCACTTGCCCAGAATTTTACAAAATACAAGATAAGGCTAGCTTGGCCATTTCTTCGCCTATGCCCCTGATGTTTCTATTCCGGCTGCCTTTCTGCACTAAATAGTATTTCCTCTATTGTGGCAGCAAAGCCCAAAGAGTGGAATTTCCCGTACTTGCCATTCTCATCTAAGTGCAATGCAATGGCACACCAATCATACAACACATGCTAATATATCACTGGTGCATATATTAACAAAATTAATCTCCTATAATTGTTATTCATTTACAACAATAACATAAGATTAGCTCACACGGGCAGCAGAATAACCCATAGCTCATCTTGGAACTCCGCCCAATAAAATCACACGATGTTATTCACCAAGTGGCAATAAACACAACATCATTAATAAATCACGCAAATAAATTGTGGATCATTCAAAACCATTCTAGTGATTTTCACTCTACCCAAATCATCGAAATCAAACCACGAATCTCCGTGCCTCAACAACTCTATCCATTACATGGCCTTTAAACAAAAGTAGCAAGTAGGAGAAAAACCCCTACCTTTCCTGGAGTTTATCGAAGCTCCACAAAACTGGCACCCACGTGTAGTCCTTCTTGCCGTGGGGAGTAACTTTGCTTGCCTCAAGTTTGAGCTCTCGCTTTGGCCCAATCGCTGAATTACAGAGGAAGTGAGAGCTTCTCACCTAGATTTCTCCTTTCCCTCTCTCTTTTACGCTTGTCTTTCTCTCTTCCTCTCCCCAAATCACGACAAGACGGGGACAAGAGACTTTATTCCTTCTGACTAATGGTTCAATTTACTGACCCCTTATCACCATCACCTTATCTCTTCCTATCGATTTCCACCCACCCAAGGTGCCATTTGTCACCATGGCCCCACACTTGAGCTCATGCTCATCCTTCCTGTCAGCCTCGACACGTGGCGCCCCTCGCCACTCATAAAGTGCCAAGTGTCCCGCACTCCCCACGTGCTCCCAAAACGCGAAATCCCACCGCTCTGACCACGAAATTCGACGTGGTAGCTAGATTTCGAGATCGATTCCAACGCGAAGTCCGCTTCATCATCCGAGATCTAGAAAAATTCTGGATTTTGACCGAAATTACCATTTTATCCTTCCTTAGAAAATCTTGATTTTCCGGGGTCTCACAAAAAATCCCTATAAAAAATTTTCAAATCAAAGGATATTTTATCCCATTATGTTTTTTTTTTTTTTGAGTAATTATCTTATTAGTGTTATGTATGCATGTACTCTAGTTTAATAATAAAATTTATCTCACTGAACTCCTCAACTTCTTTTGATAGCCATATTCATAATCATTATACTCTTTTTCTACCATCCTTCTTTATTTATTTATTTCACTTTCTCTTCTATCCACCTAAACTCCATCTGCGCTACACAAACTTGTTGAGAAAAAAAAGAGCAAGGAGACTCCATCTATACTTTCCTTCATTCTTCTAAGAATTATTGAATTTCTAAAGGATAATAATTCTCTTTTAAAGGACAATAATTTATTACGTGGAACCCCTTTATGTAGAGAGAGTAGAATTAATATTTACAAGTAGAATAATCATTCACATCTTCTTATATCATTTCTTTGAATATCTTTTATTATGTATACCTATTTTTTACTTTATACTTTTTTTCCTCATTTATTTGCAATTTCTTTTATTTAAAAAAATTATATTCAACTACATAAATAAAATCAATTGGGTATGTTCGCTTTCAAAAACAATTATAAAAAAAGGTTTTTAAAAAGCTCTTCTTTTTGATATTTTTGTAGAATAAATATTTATTTAAAACTAAAACATTTTTAATATGTTTTAGTATTTTTTAATATGTATAGAAAGAATTTGGTATGGGAGTGTTTTCTTTTCAATAACTCATATATTTGTATGGTCATTTTTTTAAATAACAATAGAAACAAGTGATAATAATATTGTATTTTCTATTAAATATGTTTTCTAAATTGTTTTTTGAGAAATGTAAAACTATTCTAAAACATATGTGAATTAGGTCTATATTATCGCATGTATTTCAGAATATTTTTTAATGATAAAAGAGAAATGAACCTATTTTTGAAATAAGAACAAGTATTCAAATAGGGATGGCAATGATAGGAGAACTTAAAACAAAAAGTTTAAATTCTATTTTGAATATATAGAAGAACTCAGTTTTCAAAGTTCATATTATTAGGTTGTCACTTCAATTTTAGGTTAAATTCCACATGTCTTCAAGAGAAAAATTTTGCAAAAATGAAATTCTGGGGGCATATGCGAGTCTTATGTGAAATTGTCGAGAACATGGAAGGAGAAATGTCTAGATCTTGGAATGATGATATAAATAACGAGACTACACATGTATCCTAGGGACCTCAGATTCACTCAAAACCGGGGTGTGTCCGCTGACTACCCGTCAACCTCATGAATCTATTAATGCCTCATGTCACAGACCCATACATGTAAACACACTGGCTGATCAAGATCATATTTATAAATGTATATTTTATAAGCAAAATATGATTAATTACAATTTGTTTACAATTGTATTTCATTACAAATTATACAAAAAATGGGTCTTGCCTTAATTTTACAAATTTATAAGACAAGGCCGCCTTTGGCCATTTCTTTTCGCCTAAGGCCCTGATGCGCCCTGGTCCCTGCTGCCTTCAGACTCCGAAAGAGCATTTCTCAACAGCGAGCAATGCCCAAAGAGTGGAATCTCCCTACTGGGGTTATTCCCCACCTAAGGGCAATGCAAAGACACCAAACATTCAACACACGCATGATATCATCATGCATATATTAACAACACTGCATACATCATGTCATCTAATTTATAAATAATAACATAAACTTAGCTCACGGGCTATAGTAATAATCCGAGCGCTTCATCTTAACCGCCACATAATCACACTTATGTTATTCACCGCGGCAATAACACAACATCACACAAATCACGCAAACAGTCCGTGGACCGTCTAAAACACTCTTCTAGATTTCACGTCCAAATCTTTGAACCGGAAACCACCGCCATCCGTGCCCCTCACAAACCCCCATCCTAATACATCGCCTTAAACGAAAAGTAAAACAAGTAGGAGAAAACCCCTACCTTTCGGAGTTTGCCGAAACCCTCAAACCCGGGTACCCAATGCGGGAAGTCCTGCCGTGGAGAGTTAACTTCTTGTTTTCGTCTCATTCAAACCACTGGTCCGATCGCCATTTAATTTGCACAGAGCCTCTTTAAAAACCCTTTCTCTATCTCTTTCTCGGTTGGTCTCCTTCCTTCTCCAAACCGTATTGTCAAGATCGGGATATGGGAAAAGTCCTCTCACCACGCGGTCAAGCCATCATCACTCAAGTGGATTACACCCTACTCTTATCCACCCACTTCGAGATTTCAATGGCGATTTACGCCATGTGGTCACCGGCGGCCCAGCCACCAAGCCTCCATGCTCACTTCACATAAATTTCGACATCGTACACCTCTCGGGGCCACCTTAAGGCGCCAAGTGTCCCCGCACTCCTCTACGCGTGCCCGAAAACGGAAATTCCAATCGTCTCTAATTCGACGAAATTTACGTGGTAGCTAGATTTGGAGAGACAATTCCAACGGTAGTCCGTTCGCCATCTGAGATCTAGAGGCCCTTACTTAATCTAAAATTTACCATTTTATCCTTCCTTAGGAAATATGGATTTTCCGGGGTCTCACATTCTTCCCCCCTTAAAAGAATTTCGTCCCGAAATTCCACGCACATACGCATCCAACCATCACGCAGATACGCTGACCCTACACAACCCACCTCTGTAAACGATGACCTTCCAAGGTCACCATCACCGTACAATCCAATGCAATCACACCTAATCCACGCCATGAATTGATGCCCATCTACCGAGTCAAAGCTCAACACCCAATGGCATTTCCACTAGTATCTAAATCTCAGTCAATCCCACCCTATCACTCAACTCAAGTCTACGTGATAACCACGACCGGTGTTCATCCTTTAGCCCTCCCGACCCACTCAACTCTGCATGTGCGATAACCACGATCAGTTACCCCGAGTCTCTCCCGAATTCTATCACTCAACTCTAAGTCCGCATCTCATGTCCGTGTTTTCCTGCAACATAATTTTCTGATGATACCACGGTGCTCTCTTATAATTACACGCCTGAGCTCCTCACCGACTCCCCAAACACGATTTCGCTACGAACGAAACCATTTCCAAACAAAGTGATTTGCTTTTAACTCGCGGACAACCCTCCAATATAAATAGTGGATGTGATCCGATAATCTATTTCGTGGACAACTCCGATGTATATCAATGGGCAAGCTCAAAATTGATATCATACGGACAACTCCTCCGATGTATATCAATCAAGCAGCTCCAACAATCGATATCATACTTGATAACCTCCGATGTATATCAATCAAGGTGCCCGACGATTGATATTATATGGACAACACTCTGATGTATATCATATGGACAACTCTCCAATGTTGTAGTGGACACTCTCCGAAAAATAATATTGTTGGTCAACCCTCCGAACAATTCTCTCAAGAACCCACATCATGCACTCACTCCTATTGCTCTAGGGTGCCCCAGTGCATATGAAATTCAATGAGCCATTTCCATTTTCTTAACCCGTGCGACTCATTTAGACGTCGTCTTATTAGTCAAGCCCACTAATCAACACCCTACGCGGTGTTGACCTACAACCGTGTACTCACGACACACCATCAAACACCTAACACAGCGTCGATCTCAACTATGCACTCACACCCCTGTTATGGGATGTTACTGTGCACATGAACGCAATCCCGACCTATCCAGTCAACTCTCGCCCTACCTCCTAGGGAAGAACATCCACATCTGGCTTCTCTAAAGGTCTCAACCTCTAAGCCTAAATCCATCACACAAGGCTTCTCTAAAGGCCTCAACCTCTAAGCCCAATTCTGTCACACAAGATGCATTAAGGAACGAATATGATGCATCCCATTCAAACGCTACGCTAGTAAACAAGTGCAAGAGTAGAACGCACTCGTGATCCGCCACCCCGTATGCTCAACCCGCAGCACCATGAAACCCCACTCCTAGGACAACCTCGTCCATATGCTCAGCCTTCGGCGCAATGATACCACACGGTCCGCTCTTGCCCTGACTAAATGTCCCATCCCGCCTCAAGGTCTCCGACAATCTTAGCCCTGCTCGATATCCCCGGAAATGTAGTCTTCGCTTCTTCCTGTCGAAGAAGACATCTCCTTCCTTAGTACCAAAGACCTATATCTTGATGCCTCAGATGTCGCCTACCCTACTCCCGGGTCGTCACGCACCGTACCGCGGCAATAGCAGTAAATGCACCCTACAAAATTTCAAAGAAAGGCCCATCGGGTCAAAAGTCGATGGTGCTCACCAGTACTTCGTGGATGATCTCTACGTCCTCGCCCTCGACTAGCCATGTACATATGTCAATTGGCCACAAGATTCATTTAATTTTCATATCAGTCCAACTAGCAATGCGCATGCCAATTACTAATAGACTTAACAACCATGAACTGACCCGTTCATTTCCTAAGTGGCGCTAACTTCCAACCGCTCAATTCATTTGTTTCCATAAAATTCTAAGCTTTCCTGTTCATTTCATTATCCAATTCCATAAGGTTATAGTTCCTAACCTTAGCATTCTCCTTTTCCCTATACGCATTACACCATGCATATAATTTCTTACGCAATAACCGCGCAATCAAATTCCCATACACATCATACCGTGTATAGGTCCTTCCACGCAATTTGAAACACAAAATCACAAAATCAAAAACATGCAACATTAATGATGTATCTCAAGGATGTAAATACAGCCCCGAGACACTATTCACACACCGAAAAAGTAAAAATTTTCACATAGCACGTCAATGCATTTATAGTAAACACAATATAAATATTCCATATATTAAATCAAGGCCAATGCGAAGATTTTTAACATTTTTGTAATTCTTTTTTAGAACCCTAACAAACGAAGGTCCAAACAAGGACTCCTAAACAAGGCAGACCGGCCACAAAACCTGGTTGCGTGGCACGCGCGCACACCTAAAACCAAATGCCAGACATCACGGCGTTATAGTTTCCAGTCGGGCGCGCACAGCAATCGGGTCGCACATTATCCCGCGCCGTACACTCACGCATCGAGCGCCGTCGGTTGCCGCGCCGAGGCTCGCACCCAAAACGATGTCGCATACAGATCCCTCCCATCTCGACAACAGGGAGCCCATGTCGCGACATCAAACCACGCCGCAAGGCCTAAGGCCATACTACAGTCGCGACACCGCTCCCCGCCTGGGCCAAGCCATGTCACGCGACACCAAAACCGTGTCGCACCTCCCGGGAGATTAACCTATGTCGCGACATCGCTTCATGTCGCGACCTCGCTCCGCCCACGCGGGATTCTAGGTCACATGCAAATCCAGTCACACCTCCCACATCGCCATCCCATGTCATGACTTCAAAATGATGTCGCAACCCCAAACCAACCGCCAAATCACAACCTCAAATTCTTTTCGTGTCGCAACCCAGCAAAGATCCTACGTCGACTCAACCATGTCGCACGCCCACCCAATCAAACAGGGAACGAGGTCGTGACCTCAAAATGAGGTCGCGACACCAAATCCACAGTGTCCTCTTGCGACGCCAAAATCCCAGGTCGCCAAGTCTCGAGACTCCACGCAACCTCGGCCAGCCCGCGACGTCACTGGCCGCGACCTCAAATCGATGTCAGAACCTCAACAGTCCTAACCCCGCAATGACCCCATTTTTCCTGGTCGCAACCCATCCAAGTCCTACATACCAACCAGTCAGCGACGCCACTTCTCGTCACGCACTGCTTCGCCTCGCTAGCTTTTAACCCGTCAGAACCTTAAAATCCGTGTCATAACACCTCAACACTAAACCAGTCGCGACCAACCGCCCACCCGCCCAGCCGTGCCGCAACGCCATTTCCCGTGAGTCAGCGACCGGGGCTTCTACCCTCGTCGCGACCGAGATCACCTCAGCCGTGGACCCAGCCTCGTCCACCGCCTAGTCTCCTCCCCGGGTCGCGACCTCCTTGTTAGGTCACGACTAGAAACCAAAAATGGGCAGTAGCCCTTCCATTTTGATCTCCTGCACCTTCCTTTTCTCCTTTTTTTTTTTTTCGAAATCCTCCAGTAGCCTTCCTGCTACTCTTAAGATGCAGTAGCTTAACCCACTGCTATACATAAAATTCACATATTTCAGAGTTGAATTACAACTCTCTCTTCCTAGTGCGAAAACTGAAATAATCCTCCAGAATTCCACAAAACTCATTCTGTTCATGTTCAAAAACTGGAATGATTGTCCAGAAATATTTTTTTTTTTTTTTTCTGGACCGTTCTGCCCATAAATTTTCGAACACCTAAGGTTTTAATTTCTCGACCCTAGTGTTCACATTTTTCCTATGCTATTCACCAAGCATACAATTACAATTCAATCACACATCATAATCAATTCATTCATCAAACTGCCCAATGGATGCATGATCTAACCCGTTTCCCATCAAGTCCTAGGTAAACCGTATACCTAAGTTCTACACCCACCGAGCTCCCAAGGTAATCGCTACCTAAGCTCGATCACTGCCGTGACGCCCAAAACTGGGTGTCCGCTGACCACCCGCCCAGAATCTACATATCTCATGTCATGAGACCCATACATGTGTAAAACGGTCACTAGGGCCAACGCATCATATTTATAAAATGTATATTTTATACAAAACATGATTTAATTACAATTTGTTTACAATTGTATTTCATTACAAATTATACAAAAATGGGTCTCTTGCCCAAAATTTTACAAATTACAAGATAAGGCCTCGTCATTTTCTTCGCTCTCTAAGGCCCTTGACGTCCCATCCTCTGCGTACCTTCTGCACTCGAAATAGTATTTCTATTAGCAGGAGCACGCCCAATAGTGGAATTTCCCTACTTGGGTTACTCCCCACCTAAGTGCAATGCAATGGCACACCAAACATTCAACACATGCTAATATATCACTCATGCATATATTAACAAAATTAATTCGCATACATCATGTCATTCAATTTACAACAATAACATAAACTTAGCTCACATGGGCTAAGGTACAATCCGGCAGTTCATCTTGGAACTGCCCACATAATCACACTTAGCATGTTATTCACTCATGGCAATAACACAACATCACACACAAATCACGCTGTAAATAGTCCTGCGGACAAATTCAAAACACTCTGTGGATTTCTTTACCATTCCAAATCTGAATCAAAACCGCCATCCGTGCCTCAACAAATCCCCATCCATTACATTGCTCTTAAACGAAAAGTAAAAACAAGTAGAGAAAACCTCACCTTTCGGAGTTTGTTGAAACCCTCAAACCTGCATCACGCGTAGCCCTTGCCGTGGGGAGTTAACTTTGCTTCTCGTCTCGCCTGAATCCCACTGCCCACGCTGTGAATTTTAGAGAAAAGGTAGAGCCTCTCTAAAAACCTCTTTCTAATTCTATTTCTGGTCTCCTCTCTTCCTCTTTCCCTCCCAAACCAGATTGGTCAAGATTGGGACAAGAGAAAAGTCCTCTCAATGCCACGTGTCAAGCCATCATTGGCTCAAGTGGATTACACCCTTATCCTTATCCACCCACTTTGAGATTTCCCTCTAATGGCATCATGCCATGTGTCACCTATGGCCCACACTTAAGCTCATGTTTGACTTGCCCATAGCTTGGACACGCAAAGACCCCGCCACTCCAGCGCCAAGTGGCCTGCACTCCCCACGTGTCCGAAAAACGTGAAATTCACCGTTCCTCGAATCTCGACGAAATTCTACGTGGTAGCTTAGATTTCGCGAGACTCCATTCCAACTAAGTGGTCCGCTGTCATCCAGATCTAGAAAATTCGAATTTTGACCGAAATTACCATTTCATCCTTCCTTAGGAAATCTGGATTTTCCTAGGTCCTTACACTACTTTATTATTGTTATTATTTTCTTTGAAAGACTACTTATTATTATTACCAAAAAATTAGAGTTAAGAAAATTATATATATATAGAGCATATATATATATATATATATATATATATATATATATATATATATATATATATATATATATATATATATATATATATATATAATTTTCAAATTAATATCACATGGTGGAGTCCTCTTAATGGTCGGGCCAAACATTGCATATTGGTAAGATCAAGTGGCCCACTCCTTATGACCTCATATCGGGCAGCACTACAAAGCTAGTGATTTATTTGCCTAGCTAGCTAGACTAGCAAGCCAGTCCTGAGGTAGGAACAAAGAAGTCAGCTCCATTTTCTCTCGCCTCAATTGGGCCTCGCGTAGGTCAATTCAACTCATTTATTCGAGTCTATTTTTTAGTCCAACCCGAAGGGCCAAAACATGCTAAATTATTTAAAAAATACTATAAGGGTGTGTTTGGGACAGTTTATCTATAATTTATTTGAACTTATCTTCTCATATAAGTACTTTTGATAAAATTTGTAGATGTTTGTAAGAGCTTATTAAAATAGCTTATGACTCTCCCTTGTAAAGCTACATATTTAGCTTATTTCAATAAAGCTTCATTAAAAGTTTTATAAAAAAAGCTCGTATCAGCCTTATACGAAGACTAAAATTGGTCATCTTAATGACAAAATATCCTTCTTAAAAAATAATGAAAAAAATAGGTAATATGAAAAACAATGAAATAAATTCAAAATTATATAAAATTGCAAAATTTTTGAAAAAATCGTAATAAATTTAAAAAATATAAAACAACTTCCGAAATTTATGTAAAATAGGTAACAAACTTTAAAAAATATGAAAAAAAAAATTTCTAACATATAATTAAAAAATATAAGGAAAAAAATCTATTGATGGCAAGAATAATGATATTGATGACGATTTTCTTTATTTAGAATTTGATACAGATCCATGAGTGTTTATTTTGTTTTGAAACTTAGAATTTTTTTGATGATGGAAAGCACTAATGATGTTTGTTATTTTTGCTTGTTATTTTGTTTTGAAAATGTTTGTGATGACGGAAAATACTAGTGATGTTTGATTTTTATGTTTGATGTCTTTTCCTTTATTGTATTTTATTATTAAATAAAAACTATAGACAATATTTAGTAAGGTATATAATTTTTATTTATATTAGGTAGAGTGCGCATCACTTAAAAAAGTCTTCGACTCAAGTGTACCTTCCTTCTCAAGGCCTCAAGAGGCTTTTGCGCCTCCATACGTCTTGCGCTTAAAATAACTATAAGTACATGACACATCATGTTCCAATTTATATAAAGCATCAAATTAAAGATTTTAATGAAAAAACATATAATATTTTAGTTTTTATAATTCTTGGAGCATATGAAACAAAATTGAAGAAAATAGTATGGTTCATTAGTTATTTTTTTATACTAGAGATTATTGCTTTCAATGGGAATTGATCCCTTGATCTTGAAGTTATAAACAAATTACTTAATCATTGTGCTACAATGCCTCTCCTGAAAATATTTTGGCCCCCTAACTATATTTTCTAGGTCCGCCACTATCTATATAGTTGTTTAGTTTTTTTAATTTTTTAAACACTATGACAAGTCCTTATTTATCAAAACACTTCAATTTTATAGTGCTTATAATGGTATTTTCTGCATCAGCTATTATAAGTGCTTGAGTAGTAATGCATCCAAACACCTTAAAATGATGCACAAATGCTTTTAAAATATAAGCACACCAAACACAAATAGCTTATTGAATAAAGTAGTTTCATCTAATGTTCTTATAAAATAAGTACTTAATTAAGTTGTTTACCCAAACACTAATTCCAAATACCAAAAAAAAAAATATTTTATATATAATTGACAATCTTTATTATTCGGGAAAGATTACAATTACAAAAAGCCTTCAAAAACAAAATGAAGGATCACATGAAATTAGGATAATTAGAAAGAAAAAGAAAAAACAAAAACACCATCATTTTCTTTTGTTTCCCTTCTCCCTTCTTCTCTACTCCCTTTCTTTCATTTTTCGCAACCCCCTGCCTTTTTTTCCCTCGTTTCTCTCCTTTGTAGTCCTTACTCGCACCCGACACCATAAATCAGAGAAGAAGAGAAAATGATATCATCAACAGGAGGATAAAGAAGTGTGCCCCATCTATATTCAATGTTTGAAATATCGGTTTCGACAAATACTTGAATTTTACGAATATATCGGATTTTTCGGAGATATATTGGATATTTTTACATAAATATCATAAAACAAAAATATATAAAATTCATAAAAATATTCTAGAAAAGTTTAAAATATTTTAAGGTGGGTGCAAAAATAGAAGGTGTTTTTAAACCATACTACACCTAGACTAATTCTCTATATTAAGTCTAGCTATCCATGAACTGCAAATCTCACCACAGAGATAGTCAGATTCCTAAGGCCCTAACCCACTATTTGTTAGAGAGACCCCAACCATCTCACTTATATGTTTGATAGTTCCTTATCTTGGCCATTTAATTTCCCATCAATTAAGTTGCACCTTTATTTTATACTTATATTATAAACTTTAAATTATAAATGTAGGTATATTATATATTTTTAAAAATAACATCTTCAAAACTAACATAGATAGGGGGCGAGCCTATGGCCTACCTGGCCGGGCATAAAATAAAGCTCACAATTTCAACCTCCTTCTAAAAACTGCCTCGAATCCAGGCTTTAAACATCAAGGTATTGGCCCGGTTGCCTTAGACCTTGGCCTTTTGGAGACCCTAGGAGTCATTAGTCATTACAAATATAGTACTGAGTAATTTCTTGTAAATTTTATATTTTCCAAAGAATAATAAATAGATGGTTATGATAAACATGTGACAAATTGTGTGATTATAACTCCAGAAGCATAAATAATACGAAAACTTGGAATAAAGTTTGGACGTAGGGCGTGACATTGAGTGTGAACTTCACAAGGTCTTTTGTTTAATCGGCTTAAAGATAAGATAAAGGAAGAAATTAAATAAGATACAAATAAAGAACCGTTCAACAGTAATTTTCTTTCCTATGAGAAGAGAAAGGCTAAAAGATCATGTCAGGTAATGATGTCTCAAGTAAGTTGTTGGAAGAAAATAATCACATATGAGGGGTTTTCTTGATCAACCCCATTAATACCATATGATTAAACCACCAACATTCTTCACAAACCACCTCAGAAGGAAAATAATATATCCTAGATCAAACTCATTTCACTTATTGTATCTCTTTGACATACTGATTGAGAAAATTTGAAAATGTGTAAGTTTTATTTGTTTATTTATTTTGCATTTTCCATGGTATTAATCATGATAAAACTATTTTTCTTAACATATTTTTTCTCAGACTCTCGATCCAAGCATAGTTGGTTTTTAAATTCAATATCGCTCACAGCAATTCTAGAGCTATGTTGACAAACAAAGAGAAATTAGAAATACACTCGAAAATTACGTTCTTTTTTATATCCCGAGAGCTTAAAACCCACTTTGTCTAAACCAATTTGTCTCTTCTCAGTGGCCAAATAAGAACAAATGTAATTCCAAATACCCACATGGTTCATGCACAACAAGAAAACGAATCAAAATAAAATATAGGCAAAGAACGAAAGATCTTTTGCTCTCCAAACCCACCGAAACTAACTCAAACATTTGTACTGGCCTCAATTAAACGTGAATTTCTTCTTTTCTTATCTCTCGCAATGAAAATCTTCGACCAAATTTTCTAGGAAACGGTGCGTAGAAAAGAAACCCCAAATCGACTCTAAGTAAGATTCTCCGCGCTGAGGTCGGATCCCGAGACGACCCGAGAAAAGGAGGTCGCGAGAAGAGAGGATCGAAGTGAATGCGGACTTGAGTCGAATTGTGAGAGTTGTCCGGCACGGAGCAGCCTTTCCCGAGCCATATCCTTCGCTACATCAGCCTCCGTAGCTCTTCCGCACGGATTCTTCCATCGTCACCTGAGCTCAAATTGAGGCTCTTTCAAAGCCATGTGCCGATCCTACCCATCCTCGAGAATCTGAGTAGGAGGTGTTTCTTCTAGGTTTTGAATTTTGAAAAGGAATAGCCATTGACCACGGGTATTCATTTTTGCACTTTTTTTTTTTTTTTTTTTTTTTATATTTTGGCCCTAATCGGCTTAATTAAGCACTTATTTTATAAGAGTTTAATTAAGCACTTATTTTATAAGAGCTCATTAGATGAGAGCTCATTAGATGAGAGCTTATGTCATAAGTATTTTATGCATTATCTTAATGTGTTTGGATGCATATTTTAAAATACATTTATGTATTATTTTAAGGTGTTTAGATGTATTACTATACAAACACTCATAATAGTTGAAATTACTTAAAAGACCATCATAAGCATTTATAAAATTAAAGTGTTTGAATAAATAAGCACTTGTCATAATTTTTAAAAAAATTAAAAATAAAGTAAAGATTCACTATATACTAAAAATATTTATTCGAATGTAATTTCTAATATAAAAAATAGCTAATGAGCCATTGTGACGCCCCGACACCCGGGGGTCTGTTGACTACCCGTCAACTCGCGGAATACAAGTGGATGCCTGACACCCGACGCCACTTCAAAACCCAGAGTCTCCCTTTGTACGGAGCCTCTTACCCAAATAAAACACTCGCATGAAACCCGTCCGCGCCCAATATAATCACAATGATACAAATATGGATAAAAGCTACTCTTCGGGCCCATACTACAATATCCATAAAACATACCAACTATATCCAATAGTTCTAAGGGTTCAAATGTTTTACTCTTATACAACATATATTAAAATACTCGAATTCTAATACATGTAAACATTAACAAAGCCAAAGCCACAATTCGGATTTCTTCTAAAGCGGCCTCTAGGACGAGCCGTCTCCTCGCACGCTCCCTGTACCTGTAAAATAGTATCCCCCATTGCAGTGAGTCAATGCCCGCAGTGGAATCGCCCTGCCGCCACTCTCCACCTAAGCCGCAAACAAGTAACGCCCAGTAACAAACATACATCTGCCAAATGCATGATCCTACTAATGTCTACATGACCAACTCGCATCCCGAGTCCTCAATCGACTCTCCCACACTCGCCTAAGCCCCGTATGAGAATTCATTGTTTCATAGTTCGCGGACAACCCTCCGATGTGTATATATCAATCGGGTCGTCCACGATTGATATATTATTTAGTTTTACGGACTACCCTCCAGAATATCAATCAGCCGCCCGACGATCGATATTTTAAATTCGATCACCCTTCGATAATTACTACTTTTAGACTACCCTCCAACCATTTTCTGTGACTCATCTCATGCACTCACCAGATAGTCCTAGGGTGTTCCAGTTGCATATGAATGCTGTATGCCAATTCCAATACAGTTCTAATCACATAAATATATAAACATGCATATATTTACATAAAACAATCAATTCACACAATCATGTTTTCATGTAAATTCTCATTTCACACATCAAAAATTAGCTCACTTGGGTTATCGATCAAACACGAGCAATTTAATTTAAATCACTCTGACCAAACACACATTTTCACAAAAATATATTTTTAAGAATTGATTTGTTTCGCAAACAAGAAACCTCAAGCATCGCTCCTATCAAAACATTGAAATTATCTGGCTCACTTGCGGAACCTGCTCACTACCATCTCTACTCTGCCACGAACCAATACACCATCGGTACACAAAATGCACAATTAATCCAATTTAACTCAGCCATGGATGTCACTAACGCCTCCGCTTTGGCTTCAAAAATCATATCAATTCAATCCGCTTAATCACTCAACCGCCGCTCAAGCCCTCAAGCTAACCGAACATTGAAAAACACTCTAAATAAAGTAAACCCAAGTAGGGAGAAACCCCTACCTCTCGGAGTTTGAGGAAACCCCCTAAATCTGGTACCCACGCAAGCCCTTCGCGCAGAGCGCCTCCTTCTTGTCCTAAAAGACCGCCGACGGCCTGATCGTCCGCATTTCTGCAGGCGAAGACTCTCTCACTAAAATTACTCCATTTTCGTTTCTATAAGAAAAATCACTAGCTTTCACGTTTTTGGTCTTGGTTTAATGAAGGAGATAGGCACTGTTGACTATTTTAGCCTTTTGTGACTTAAAATCAAATCCCCTAATGACCATTACGTCCCTTCATCTGCTGACATTCGTCATCCTCATCCATTCAATATTCTCTGCCTGCGCCACTGATACAACACTTATCATGATGTTATAGCGCTGATCTGTTTGATCAAAATCGTTTTTTCTCGGCACCAGTCCATATCTCAACACACCCATCATCCTCAACACTAAATTCACATGTACAGATTTTAATTATCCTCACCACAAACCCGCTTTCATCAATCCAGGATTCATATAATAAACTGATTTTTACAACTATATTTACAATTTCAGGACCCAAAATTATTTCGTCATCTTCACAGATTAATTTCCTCTGTCCCATGTCATTATTTCTTCATTTTTTTCATATGTAGAACCATACTACATCCAACAAGATTCAATCATCCGCCCAAACATCTTAATTACAATTTCTTTCATCAATAGAATTTTTTTCCTATTTTTTAATTATATGTCATAATTTTTTCCTATTTTTTACATTATTTCTTTTTTTTCAAAATTTTATCTATTTTTTACATAATTCTTTAAATTTTGTTTTATATTTTTTTTCATTATTTTCATAAATTTTTATTTTAACATAATTTTTCAAAAAAATGTACTCTATTTTTTAGCTAATTTTTCTGAATCTATTTTCTATTTTTCATATTTTTTTCCTATATTTACATATATATATTTTTAAAAAATTTACTCTATTTTTTACATAATTTTTTCGAATTTATTTTCTATTTTTTCAAAAAAATCTTTTTTTTTTACGTAATTTGTTAGAGAATGATAGTTTTGTTGTCTGCATATCTATCATAGGGCTTTCATATGTTTTCTTTTAAGTTCATTTTGATAAGTTTCTCCATAAAATTATTTAAAATAAACTAAAATAAGCTTCTAGGTCATAAGTTATTTTATGGCCCTTCCAAACACCTATAAATTTTATTAAAAGTACTTATCTAAGAAGATAAGTTCAAATAAGCTGTAAAGAGGCTCTCTCAACGCACCCTTTATATATACTTTTTTTTTTGGTCAGGCATAAAGTGTCGGGTGTCCTAAGCAATCCTTGCACGCCTTTAAGTCATACCGCATCCAGATTAATCCCCATTAGAGTCGAGATGAACTACAAGGACTGTAAAAATCTACCACATAATACAACTGATTTATCAAAACTTGAACTCGAGACCTCTTATTTATAAATACATATATACAAATTATATAATGGGTGTATAAAATATAAATATAGTTTATAATTTTAGTTTTTAGAATAATAATGCCTAAATGTAAAAAAAAACTACTTAAGAAATACTTAGGACATGTTTGGTTCTTGTATTTAAAACTGCTTCTTGAGAACAAATTCTTGAAACAGCTGCATAATATGTGTTGTTTGAAAATTATTCGTGTTATTTAAATTTATTATTTCTATGTTTTATATTTTTATCGTAGTAAAAAAAAAAAAAGGGAATCAAACCTATTCTCTCTCTTATATTTTCTTGTACTCCTTGTTTTTTTGAAAACACAAGAGAACACCTCTCGAAAACTCTTATTGTTATTTAAATTTAACATTTTTTGTGTTTTTAGAAAAAAAAAAAAACTAGAAACCAAACTTGTTTTCTTGTTCTTCTTGTTTTTAAAAACAAAAAATAGTTTTAAAAAATGGTAAACAAATAGGCCTATATTTTCCAAAATAGCTTTTTTAAAACATATTCACTATGCTTTACAATATTGTAGTATTATGTTTTCATAAAGACTCGAACTTGATATGTTAAACTCCCTTTTTTATTCCCCGCACAATCTTTAAGAACTGAGCTATGCCTCATTGGCATTTTCGGAAATAGTTTTTTAATAAGTTGTTTTCAACTTTTTTAATATAAATTTCTTGAAAACTCTTATAATTTTTGTTAAATTAGAAAAGGTCAAAAGAAAAAAAAAAAGAGCCAGGTTCATAGGAGAATTCCAAACACACCCTAACCACCTTCCATCCCAGTTCTGAATCCGAAATCCGAAAAACAGTCAACCATGATCTCCTACTAAAACCATACTGTCACATCCCACATCGAATAGGAGAGAAACTTCCTGACACTATATAAGTATGAGCTCTTCTTGAAGCAGATAATATCTATATGGTTGAACCGAATCATTACAAATGCAAGCCCCAAGGAGCCCTCAAGGCTTTAAATGATGGAGCGGAATGTGGAATAATGCGGCTATTCCCTATAGGGTTGGAGTCTTTCTCACACCACAAGTGCCTCTGCAAATTGTTTCTAGGAATACCCATTAAGAGACTATGTATGGAAACAAAACTCTATCCTCCAAACCTCATGCAACTCAAACTGTTTAAGACTAGATTGGTGGAAGATCCAATGCCGATACTAAGGAGGCTGCCAAACTTGAGGATTCTCATGTTATTTTCAAATTCTTATATTAGAAGGAAAATGAAGTATCCCTATGGAGGGTTCCCTGAACTTGAATTCCCACAAATGCTGAATTTGTACGAGCTACAAGACGTCTCCATAAAGGAAACAACAATGCCTAATCTTAAGTCTCTGAAACTTGAGTTCTATCGCAGAATAACAAGGTTTCCATAGAGATTACTGTGACTGGAAAAGCTCCAAAGACTAAGCCTCTATGAGGTATCTCAAGAATTGATGAATGTGGTTTTAGATACACCAGAAGAAGATTGGAATAGGATTCGTCTTATCACCTCCTACGTTCCTCCTCCGCCTAAGAATTTATGGTAATGTAATTTAAGATTCAATTATTGTTGTTAATTTAGAGATTCAAATTCTACATAGTGTCCTATGTCAAATCTCTCATTTTATAATTTATATATCTAAATATAATTAGAATGAAGTTATTCTTGTATTGATTCACCTAGTGAGACTGACAATATTACTTATTATTTTTTTAACATCTAATATCACTAAGCAATAAAATAATTTCAAGCATTTAAAATCTATTCCACTCCTTAAAAATTAATCCCGAGCAAACTCAACCCTCTAAAAAGTATTTCAACGCCACTGTGTATTTAAAACAATATTTCACATTAGTCATGCACTTTAATATTCTTATCGTAGAAGCTATATTTGCTCTTTATTTATTCTTTAAGAATGTTAGATATCCTCAATTTGTTTATTATAATATATAGTTAAAAGACATCAAATAATTCAAAATTTATAAATTTAACATTTCCCATTTTTTTCATGAAATACAACTCATTATACACAAAATAATCTTTGTTCTTTAGTATTTACATGTTAAATAAAAAAGTGTTATTGTTACAAGAAAATAATAAAATTATTTTTATCAAAATGTGATAAAAAATTAATGAAGTGTTAGATTCTTGAAATTCATGTTTTCAAAAGGTCTTTTAGTCAAATCACTTTTTTTATTTAGTAAAAAATGTGCTAAATGACATTTAAATATCTCCTACCCAAATTTAAATGCTTATCAAACAAAAAATCCCTATAAAAAATTTTCAAATCAAAGGATATTTTTGTGACGCCCCATTTCCCGGGGGTCCGTCGACAACCTCAATAACTCATGAATACTTCGTGATATCGTAACCCGACACCACTCACGGGGTAACGGCAGTAGTCTCCTTTGTACAGTGAGCTCTACCCAAGGTACAAAAACCTATCCTAACAATTAACAATTGACCATACTACAGTCCATATGCGAGTAAATTGGCCACTCAGCCCATGCATCAATATTCTCACAAATTTATATCAACTATATACCAATAGTTCTCAAGAGTTATTACAATACTCTAACCAAAAAATATATCAAAATCTCTAAAGTTTTAATACATGTTCTAATAAAAACGAACAACAAAGCCACAACCCTGGCTTCTACTAAAATCATGCTCTATTGAGCGTCCTCCCGTACACCCAGACCGAAATAAGATCCCGACAGGTGAGCAAAGCCCGTAGTGATAATTTCACGGGTTGTACTCCCACCTATGCACATGTCATATTTAAACAAACACACTCAAGCAAATACATGGTCCTACTTGAATGTCTACATGTCCAATCTCATGTCCCGAGTCCTCACCGACTCCCTCACACATAACTAACCCAAATGCGAGTAAAATATTCAGTTTTCAAAACAAAAGATTTTTGTTCTCGAAAACTTACTACCGAGTTTCGGTAAAATTTATTGGACAACCCTCCGAGGCAATCCATGATAACCCTTAAACAATTCATTGCATTTCTCCGACGCACTGGGTTTAATAATCTACTGTAACATAATTCTCCTAAAATCTTCCGCGAAATTCCTTTCTCTTCACAAACATTTTTCCTTTTTATTTTCTTCATGTCATGCACTCACTCCTAATATTCTAAGGTGCCCCAAAGGCATATGGAATGCGTTATGCCAATCCTAACAACTCATGCTAATATATAAAACGCAGATATATTAACATAATTAATTCACACACCATATTATTAAATTCACATCAATAACACCAAAATTAGCTAAATGGAAGTTAATTAACAAATATAAAGAATTCATTTGAATCACTTAACATCATAAAATTCACACCAAAATTATGTTACTTATCTCACATGAATTGAACCCCAAGTTGGCACTGTTCAAGGCCACAACAATGGAGATTTTCTCCACTCGGTTCAAAGTTTTTGAGACCGAAAACACAGCTAATTCAAGCCTCAGAACATCCCCAACAATTTACATGGCTCTTAGCCAAAGAATAACACAAGTAGGAAAAGATCCCTACTCTTGATGTTTAACTCCACCAACCGTGTCCACAGCCCTCACCGCGTAGATTGACTTTGCTTCTTGCTCCGTTGAGAACCGACGGTCCGAACGGCCGGAAATCTAGAGAGAAGGAGCTCTCTCTCTCTCTAAAACTCAAAAACTCAACTTTTTGCACCTTTCCAGCCCCTGCCCATTTTTGTCTTCAAATTGGTGGAGAAGATAAGTATTCATCCTTGTCTTATTCTCATTAAACTTTCCATTAATTCCCATCTTGTCCCTTCATCTCACTATTTGGACACATACTAATTCCAAGCCATCATTTCCATCATCTCTAATCATGCAACATGTCACATGAGTACATGTAGTAGGTGAGTTTTGCTCACATCACACGCCTCTGGGCCATTTTATAAGACCCGACACCCAACGCCTCAAAAAACATGAAATTTCGATCATCTCGGAATTCAACGAAATTCGACGTGGTAGCTAGATTTCGCGAGATGATTCCAATGGTGAAGTCCGTTTCGTCATCCGAGATCTAGAAAATTTTGGATTTTGACCGAAATTACCGTTTTACCCTTTTTCAGAAAATTTGAATTTTCCCGGGTTTTACATTCTCCCCTCCTTAAAAGGAATTTCGTCCCAAAATTCTGGACAATCACAACGAATCACATGCATATGCAACGTGCATTATGCCATGTATGTAAACTAATCATTTAAGTATTAAACAACTAAACCACGTACCTTCATCCCTAAATAAGAAGGGATAGGTGGCCCGTATCGTGTCCTCATGCTCCCACGTTGACTCCTCCACTCCATGGTTCTGCCATAGCACCCTCTCTAGCCTCACGGTCTTGGGTCGCAAAACCTGATCCCGGCTATCCATAATGCAAACTGGTTCCTACTCAAAGGTCTCATCCGTGTCAACCTCAATCTCTCCCTAATCCACTACATGAGCTAGATCTTGAGTGTACCTCCGGAGCATGGAGACGTGGAATACCTAGTCGACACCTGACATGCTGGGTGGTAAAGCCAACCGGTATCGCATAAAGGTCTACCCTCGAGTATCTCGAAGGGGCCCAATGAACCCTACGATAGCTTCCGCGCTTGTCGAACTTAACCACCTAATCTCCCTCGTGCATCACTCTTCAATAAGACGGATCTCCAACCTCGAACTCTAAGGGTCGACGTCGTACATCAAACGTAGCTCTTCTTACCAGCCTTCCGAGCCGAGAAGACGCTATCGTATCAAGCTCACCTCTGAGGTATCTCTAATCGATCGTGACCGCGATGGAGCTCTCTCCCACTTCTGGCCCAACATATCTGATCTGCACGCCCCATACAATGCCTCATATGGTGCAATCAGATACTCACCCGATAACTGCTTGTTGTAGGCGATCTCCACTAAGGGAAAATGCTCTTCCCAACTACCCTTATGATCCAGGACGCATGCTCCAGGCTGTCCCTCTAACACCGTATGGTCCTCTCGACTCGACCATCCAGTCCCGTGGGCGTAGTCAGACCACGGTCATCCCGTTGCCCATACTGGGAAACTCTTCCAAAAGTGCGCCAGAACCCTGGCCCCCATCCGACACTATGGATACCGGGTACTCCATGTAGCCTGACGATCTCCTGACATACACCCAGAGAATCTCTCCAATGTGAAGGTCATCCACATAGCTAGAAAATGTGCCGACTTCGAGCCGGTCCACTCATCACCCATACGATCATGTCCCCGCGGTGTTCGTGGGCAAAGTGGGTCACAAAATCCATCGCGTGACGTGCTCCTACTTCCACTCGACTCAATAGCCGGGCAGCCTTATTGGCTTCGTGCTCGGCTTTAACTTGTCGACACGTGAGACATCGTCGAACAAAGTCCCCTACGCGGTCTCTTCATCCCGGCCCAAGAAGATTTCAGCTACCGAAGATCCTCGTACATCTTCGCGCCACCGGATGCACCGCAGAAATCGAAAGAGCAAGGAAACCTCTCGGTGAATCTCCTCTCAAATCGTGGGTCAACCGGGGAACCACTACCCATCCTCTATAATCGAAGACCACCATCTACTGGGCAACCCACTCGTTAATTGCACCGACTGCACTCACCTCGATGGACACTATCTCCGCGGTCCCGCCTCGACTCAATCACCGCCATCAGAGACAAAGGTAGCCACTAAACTCCCCAACGCACCCTCGATCTTGCTCGTTATATCAGAATTTCAAACCGTCCTAAAGCTCGAGCATCCGCCACCCTTCCGAAGCCATACTAGCCAATACTCCCGCGACTTCCGCATCGAGTGCATCGCCTAATTACATTCGCTCTTTTACCAGATGGTAATGCAAAGTGAAGTCATAACTCTAAGAACTCCATCCATCTCGCTTGCCTCATGTTGAGGTCCCGTCGCGTGAAAATATATACTTCCGTGACTTTATGGTCTGAGTACATCTCGAATTGTTCACCATATAAGTAGTGGCGCCAAATCTTCAAGGCGAAGACTACGGCCGCCAACTCCACGTCGTGTGTGGGGTAATTCTGCACATGATTCTTCAACTGACGAGAACCATAAGCTACTACCTCCCGGGACCGCATCAAACACATCCTACCCGAATTTCGAGGCATCACAATACACCGTGCACTTCACCCCTCGTCTCGGGACTATCAAGATAGAGCAAAGAGTGCCTCCTTCAACTCCTGACGCTCCCCAAGAATCTGGGCCATCCTAATCACCCGACTCCTTTCGGTCATCAATCTCATAGGTGCCGCTAATCGGAGAAATCCTCAATGAATCTCCCGTAGTACCCAGTCAATCCCAAGAAACTACGTATCTCGAAGACCGACTTCGACCCTCCCAACTCATCACCCGCCGACCTTCCTCAGTATCAACTGACACGCCCGACGACACCATGTGTCCTAAAATCTCACCCCGCAAGCCAAACTAGTGACTCATCAATCCTAGCTGTGATAAAATTGGCGATATTCTCAACAACCGGTGAAACAACTTCAAGTGATACTCATGCTCCCACTGACCGAGTATATCAAAATGTCATCCACGGCGACTATGACAAATCGATCTGGGGATAGTATTGAACACCCTACGATGAGGTCCATGAATGTCGCTAGAGTATTCGCCAATCCAAAGGCATCACCAACTCAGTGCCCATACCGCGCTTCCTCAACGCCGTCTTAGATATTTGTCTCCTAACCCCGCTTGATGGTAACCAAGCGCGGGTCTATCTCAGAAGCAGACTCGCTCCCTCTCAACCGATCAAACAAATCGGCCAATCCCCGCGAATGCGTACCGATTCTGATCGTAACCTTGTTCAACTCGTCGTAATCAATGCAATACCATGGTCTTGTCCTTTTCGCAAACAGAACCAGAGCACCCCATGGTGAAATGCTCGATCTAATGAACCCCTGGCCCAAAGAGTCTCTGTACTGACTCGAGTTCCTCGCAACTCAACTAGTGCCATCCTATGTAGAGTCATAGAGATGGGCGAAGTACCAGGGTGTAACTCGATACCGAAGTCTACAACCCTCTGTGGAGGCAATCCCGGTAGCTCATCCGAAAAAACATCCTCGTACTCGCAGACTACTCGAGGTAGATCTAAGTCCGGTCTCACTTCGCCCCCTTCTGTGGTAAGGCTCATAGCCAACTCCAACTGTCCCTCGACACTGACTCGTACACCGTCTCGGGGGCAAAATATCATGCTTGTCCCCCTAAAATACAACACAAGTACCGTCCTGCATGTAGGCGATAACCCTTCTACGCTCACAATCAATGACGACTCTGTAAGCTATCAGCCAATCCATCCCAAGGATGACGTCGAACTCTGACATGCCCATGGCCCTCAGGTCCACTATGAGTAGAGTCCCCGATATCTCTAACTCGCAACCACGACATATCATCCCTATCCTCGCCCTAATCCCTAAGGGATAACTCACATACAAGGGCTCCTCCAAGGCCTCAACCTCTAAGCCCAACTCTATCACAACTCGACAGTAAAGAATGAATGAGTGCGAACATCAGAATCAACAACACTCGTCTACAGCTAGATAGCAAAACGCACTCGTATAACCAGTCGACCACTCTACTCACCCTGGTGTGTGATGACGTAGACACGCCCCTAAACCCCTGACGTTTCTGCCTATGGGCCCCATCCTTTGCCTCGGCCCATAACCTGGCCTATCTGGCCTCCCTGGGACTGAAACTAGCTCCTCTGACCCATACTAGGGTGTGGAGGAACATATTGTATCCTCTCCGTCCTAACACCGACTGATCAGGCCGCCCCAAACCCCGATCCCCGTTTCTGTGGGCACCCCGATATGTCCGGCCGCCGCAAGGCACACCATCTCGCCCAACTCCGATCAGGCAACTCCGATCCGCCCCCGGTCTCTGATGACGCCGCTCAGAACCCATGTGAACTGGGGCCCCATCTCTTTTCCCGAACCGGTTAAGACTGACTCTCCTTCCTCTCAAGCATTAACACCGTGATCCCGAAAGTGCTCCGCATCCTCGATCTCTCTCGCGGTTAGGGGCAATCCCAACCATGTAGTCCATGTCCCGTGAGCGGTCCTATATCCCGCCCAACGGACAACTTCAAATTTACTCGATCTCCGATTTCGCCATATCCGTGGCCACGTAGTCATCACACAGTGCGAGCTAGCCCATGAATCTAGCCACACGCCATTACTGGGCCATAGTCCCCATCAGCCTCTAGGAACTCCCGAAAGCTCAGACGAAGCAAAGGTCCCAAACACTTCACCCACATGAACATCCCCGAACTTTGCCCATGTCATTGCCTCTGTGTCTCTAGAGGTCTGGCCATCACATACTGCCTTCACCTCTAGCCGAATGCAAATGGGGTCTAATGTGGCTATCCCGGGGTCCTGGCCGACAACCTCACAACCCGCGAAACCTATGATTACCTGCGCTTCGGATCACACTACATGGTCTCATATATCGGTGACCCATTTCAGATAATTTTTTCTTACAAAGAATCCATTTTCATAATATTTTACAAGAGCTTTGATGTAGGCCAACTCTTCTTGTAGCACTAGAAATTCCAATTTCTGGAAAAATGGCAAAATCGTAATTTCGATTACAAAATTGTAATTTCGGTTAAAAATCCAAAATTTATTCTCTAGATCTCGGATGACGAAATGGATTTCATCGTTGGAATCGTCTCGCGAAATCTAGCTAGCACGTAAAATTTCATAGAATTCCGAGACAGTCGGAGTTGGCACGTTTTACAAGGCATCGCGGTTTGGGTCCCGTAAAACGATTTTCGATGCGACGAAAGTCACATATAACGAGTACTCATGTGCCATAAGTGGTATGAGTAGAGAACATGAAATGGATCTACGAGATAGTGCCGAATGTCAAAAATCAAATGCTATGGGATTATAATATCATTAGAGAAAAGTTTAAGTCACTAGCGATGTCAAAGTAACATGGTCGCTCGCCTTGAAAAGGAAAAGAAAACGTGGAGAGGGAGGAAAAAAAGAGATGCAGGAGGTTTTGGATTCATTTTCTGTGAGATATTGCCTTCCTCCTCTCTATTGAACGATCCGACCGTCTGCAGCCTTCTGACAAGAAGGAAAAGCCGCCCACGCTACAGAGGGCTTCGTGGCACCTGGATTTAGTGGTTTCAACAAAACTCCGGGAGGTAGGGCTCTCTCCCTACTTGGGTTTTGTATTCTTCGCTTAAGTCCTATGTTAATGTTTCGTGCTTGGTCGAGGCCTCGATCCATTGCTTGATCGGTCCCCAACCTTGGGACCGAATTGATATAATTTTTGGAACACCAAATGGAGCAGCCGTGAACTAATACGGACTGTTTGGGTTAAATGTGTGAGGAATGGTTCAATAAATCATGTATTGGTTTAATTGAGGCCGGAAATGGCCGAGAAATTTGGGTTCCAAAGTGAACCGATAATTTATAAGTTTGATAGAACAAGAACAAGGGTTTTAATTGCTCCTCGAACAAATATTTCACAAAATAAAATTCAGAAAATATGTGTTTAGTCAAGTAATTCAAATCGAATTGCTTCTATTTGATCATTAGCCCACGTGAGCTAATTTTGATGTGATGAATGAGAAATTACATAACATGATTGTGTGATTTAATTTTTATGTGAATATATTCATGTTTATATATTTACATGTGAATTAGACTGTATTGGAACTGGCATACATGCATTCCATATGCACTGGAACACCCTAGGACTATAGAGTGAGTGCATGAGATGAGTCTGTGAGAAAATGGTTCTGGAGGGTCAGTTTCAAAATGAATTCATTCGAGGGTCAGTTTAAAACTAAAATATCAATCGTCTGAGATCCGCCCAACTTGATATATCTGAGGGTAGTCCATAACAATATCAATCGTCTGAGACGGCCCTAATTTGATATCTACACATCGGAGGGTTGTCCACTAACAAACAAATGAATATAAGAATTCTCATACAAGACTTAGCGAGTGTGAGCCTGAGGACTCTGGATCCGAGCTTGGTCATGTAGACATTCAAGTAGATCATGCATTTGATTGAATGTATGTTTATTTTTGGAGCATCAGACCGCACTTAGGCGGAGTAGCCCACTTGTGGCGATTCCACCATCGAGCATTAGCTCACCTCACGAGGGATATTATTTTACGTGCACAGGAGCATTTAGGGACGCTAGTCTTAGAGATCGAGGATTACAAGAAAGCCAAGTTATGGCTTTGATGATGTATACATGTATTGAACTCGTTGTTTAATATATGTGTCAGATAAGAGTAAAACATTTGAACTCTAGGAACTATCGATATAGTTGGTATGTTTTTATGATATTGTGAAGATGGGCCCAAGAGGCCGCTTTTATCCATATTTGTATCATTGTGACTATATTGACTACTCGGGGACAGTTTCATGCAGACACTGGGGTAGAGCTCCCGCATAAAAGGAGACTCTACCCGATTTTCATGGCGCTTCTGCAACCCGACATCCACTTGTATCTCGCTGGTCGACGGTAGTCAACCGACCCCTGCCGGGCGCCACATCTTCTACACTTTTACATGCCAAAATATATTAAACCAGATTGTTCTAATATTTTACAAATGCTTCTCAAGGCCACAACCCGGCCTTCACTCATGGCCTGTATGAGCCGCCTTCCTCGTGAACCTGGGTGGATCCTCACGACGCAGCGAAAGCAAAGCCCAAAAGAGTAATAATCTCCTACAAGGGTTACTCCCACCTAAGCAAATATTAATGGTCGCATTTAAAACACATCCAAGTAAATGTCTACAACAAATGTGATGTCAGGTATGAAATGTCATCATGCCCATATCTCAGTCACTTCACCGACTTCACACCTACCTATGCTAAGTGTGAACTATTTTCCGATGACAACCAAAGATTTTTATTAATCTTTAACATTTTCTATTTACAACCATGCGCCAGGTAATGGATTGTGTCGCACCAACGGCCCATAAACCCGCACACTTTTACGGCCTTTCAACGCTAGGGACTATGTCTGACCATAATTGATGGGTCTTTCACCCTGGGGGGAATCTATCCCAACTTGCTGATACCCAACACATAATTATTCTTTACCATTTCCTTAACCAGTGCGACTCATTTGGACCTTGTCCCACTAACCGAGCCCACTTATCAACACCATACGCAGTGTTGATCCACAACCATGTATCCATGACACTCCATCGAACACCTAACACAGTGTCGATCCCAACCATGCACTCACACCCATGTCATGCAATGTTTTCGTGCACGTGCAATGCAATTATGCCATTGCCTACTTATACCATGCTACATATAAAATGAGAACTATAAGTGCACACATACTCATGCATATTCATCCATGCATCATTTGGATGAGACAAAGTGCATACAAATTCCAAACCATGATATCCAACATTCCACATATCATGTCTGCTACGCACATGCATATTAACAAAATTCCTCTACATACCATGGAGAATATAATTAATACATATAATTCCCTCCCCTCCATGCACAACCCATGTTAATATATCATACAGCATACATTAACATGTTATATTCACACTGTATGTTATTCACGCAAGCCATAACACATAACCTAACTGGCAAGCACTAACCTGCCCGGTTGTCCAATGTCCTCCACAGGAACATGGCTGCAACCTTAACTCAATGGGATTTCCATAGAGTCCAAGAACACCCGAATCGGAGTTCGGACGAAGAAGTTATGACCTTCCGAAGTTGGAGGTCACACATGACTAAACACCCTGGCCAGCCTACCTTACTCCACCTAACGCTCCTTTCTGGCCGAATCCAGCACCCACTGTCATCCAAAGGCATCTGATGTGCGCTGATTCACCTGGGCTTTCCATAGTTCAAGAACACCCAACTGAGTTCTAAGAGAAAGTTATGACTTCCGGGTCAGGAGGTCACACATGATCGGGCAACCCACCCGACTAGCCTACTCTACTCCAACTGAACGCTCCTTCTTCCAGCCTGGGCCCAGCACCCACTGCCCTCCAAAGGCATCCTATGGGAATCTTGACTCAATGGGCTTCCATGAGTCCAAGAACACCCGAATCTAATTCCGACGGTTATGACCTTCCGGTTGAGGTCACATGACTATACGCTTTACCCGACAGCCTACCTTACTTATTCGAACGCCCTTCCGGCCTACCCGACACCCACTTCCTCCAAAGTATCCACTGTTCTGACTGATCATTTAGGTTTCCATCAAATACCCAACCAGCGCTTGACGAGAAGTTATAGATGAACGCCCAGGTCAGAAACGCGATCCAATGAGACGAAACCATCCGCAAGTAGTCCTGATCCAAAAACAGTCCGGTGAACCTAACGGGAAAGCCGATCGAATCTGCCCGGTGACCCTCATCCGGGTCGGATGATCCCGCCGACAGCTCCTTCCCTTAGACTGGCTTAGGGGAAACTCCACCATAACTTGGGCTACCGAGGTCCGATTGAGAACAAATCTGCAGCCTAACATCAAGTTCATTGACGTGGATACAATTTACTCAAGGACTTGCTACCAAACTTTATTTCCTACCCAAAAACCAGCTTTGAATTTCGGTAATGTATCACCACAATATGGCAGCTTCCCATGGTTCAAAACACAAAACTAAACATTCTTAGGGTAAGACAACTTCACACCTTCATTCATTTTAACTTAACACATAAAAATGGGCACACAAGGACAATTACTTAGTCACACATATCACCCCCGGATCGTCCGTGAAATGTGTCTGCTTAAATCTCAACACACCGGCCCAAAAGTCTCGGGAGAATCCGCTCACACGGCCACCACGGCCTCACATAACTCCAAGCCATTTGAATGGTCCTTAACAAGGATTAAAAACCAAGTAGGAGAAACCCTACTCTTGGAGCTGTCAAACCCCCAACTCCGGCCTCTATGCAAAGCCCCCGTCGTGGAGGATGAACTCTTCCTCGCTTCAGTTCGAACTGCCAAATTGGGTTGTCAGAAATTTAGAGAGAAGGTGGAGTCTCTCTCTCTAAAACTCTCTTCTTTTCTTCCTCTTTCTTTTCTGCTTCTTTTCTTCCTCCCATCCCACTGCTTGGTCCAAGATGGGCCAAGAGCTTGTCCTCTCACTTGCCACATGTCCACCTCTCCTATCGCTCTGTGGATTTCTCTTATCCTCTCATCCATCTACCCTGATTTCCAACGATACGATGTCACATGGTCACCTATAGCCCATACTGAGTCATTGTTTGACTTCACTACATCTTGACATTGTGCCTCAATGTGAGCCACCTTAACACTCGGTCTTCATGTCACGCTGGCCACTCTTAAGTGTTCGAAGAACGGAAATTTCGACCGTCTGGAATTTACCTAAATTTGATGTGGTGGCTAGACTTCAAGACGATTCCAATGGTGAAGTCCGTTTCACATCCGATATCTAGAAAATTCCCGATTTTGACCGACTCCCACTGCTTTACCATTTTTCAAAACTGATTTTTCTGTGGTTTCACATTCTCCCTTAAAAAGCACTCCTCATCCCGAAATTCCACACACACACACACATGCAATCACATGCACATGAAAATCCTTGAGATCTCTGACTCACAATCCCAACCTATCAGGTCAACTCTCACCCTAGGTCCTAGGAGAGAACATCCATGTAACTGCTTTTCTAGAGGCCTCGACCTCCAAGTCCAACTCCATCACACAAGATGCAAAATGACTTAATATGATGCGGGCCATAACTTAAACCGCTGTTCCCATTTTAGCAAGTGCAGGAAATAGAAGCCGCACTCCTACACATCCGACTAATCTGCACGCTCAGCTTGTGGTACCACGGCGTAGACATGCCCCTAAGTCCCCGGGGTCTCGCTCCGTGAGCTCCGTCTCGACCGACCCATGATCCGGGCCCTCCGCCTCGGTCTCCGTGCGTGCCAGGCTGGGTGCTTGTGCCACACCTACTGCAGTGATATTAGTTCCTCCGAATCTGCATCGCGTGGAGGAATAACCGTGACCGCGCTTGTCCCATCGGGATGACTGGACCGTGATGTCCCATTACTCGGGATCCCGCCCCTGGGGCAATCCCGCCCATGTCCAGCCGGTGGCACGAAACACGCCCTCCGCCCGGCCGGCTGGGGAGTCCCGGGCAAGGTCCCTCTTGGGGTGGGGCCGTGTCCTTGGGACACTCATGTGACAGAGGTCCGCCTTTCCCGAACCAGGAAGAAGGATCTTCCTTCCTCTCGGCCACTGGGCACTGTGAGCCCGCGACACTCCTCGCATCCTCAACCTCTCTCTCTCTATAGTCAGAGTCGTCCCGACCATAGAGTCATGTCCTCAGAGGCGAGCTCCCGCACCCTGCCTCAATGGACAACTTTAGTCCATTCTCAAATCTCCTGACTTTGGCCACATCTGTTGCCACATAATCGTCAGCAAAGTGGGCTAACTCTGTGAATCTAGCCACATACTCCAATCAAGCCATAGTCCCCTCGTCTCATCTCTGGGGAACTCCTAGGCTCTTCGCATGACGTGCAACACGGAAAATACTTCGCTTCATGAATGTACTCTGCGAAACTCCAGCCCATGCTATCGCTTTAGCCCAGGTCTTCGCCAGCCCACCAAACTCTCGGGCCCGCTCACTGAACGCACTTAACCTGGATTCGGGTCGTGACGCAGGTAATCTCCATAGCCCAATATCTTCTCAACTCAGAGCGAACCAAATGGTCTCGCCACTGAATCTCCTCCCCTATGAACGAGGAGATGACGGGACCTGAATCCTCCGGAGGTTGTTCACCTCCTCGTCCCCAAATTAAGGCCCCAACCAGTGGAGCAAAGAAATAACTCCCTACCTTCGCCCCACAAAGGCCCCGTTGATCAAAGGTCGGTGGTGCTTGACTAGCACCTTGTGGACGACCTCTACGTCCTCTCCCGCGACTTGCCATCTACACGTGTTAAATGGCAAAATTTATTAAACTCATTATGTTTTCCGAACCACTAAGGTTTTGTTTTCTAACCCTAGTGTTCCACATACAATTCATCATGCATATTTTTCACACAATTCAAACACACATCATACATATCAATTCATCAAAGTGCACAATGAATGCATGATCTAACCCATTCCCCATCGAGTCATAGGTATTCGTATACCTAAGCTCTGATACCATTCTGTGGTGCCCCTATCCCGAGGGTCCCGTCGACAACCCGTCAACCCGTGGAAACCTGTGAATATCGGGTGCTTCGATATCACACTCACATGTCTCATATATCGAGACCCATTTCTGTATTTTTTCTTACAAAGAACCATTTTCTTATAATATTTTACAAGAGTTTGATGTACAACTCTTCTACACTTTTACATGCCAAAATATACTAAAACTAGATTGTTCTAATATATTTTACAAAATGCTTCTCAAGGCCACAACCCGGCCTTCTTCAGACTACCTGCCTTGAAGGAGCGCCGTCTCTCGTACCCGAAAGGGGGATCCCATGACGGGTGAGCAGCCCAAAGAGGATAATCTCCCTAAAAGGGTTACTCCCACCTAAGTGCACATGCAATGGTCGCACAGAAAACACACATCCAAGTAAAATGTCTACATGAATGTCGTATGTCATGCATGAAATGTCATCATGCCCATATCCCGAGTCACTCACCGACTCCCTCACACCTACCTATGCTATGTGAACTATTGTCATTTTCCTCCGATGACAACCAACATTTTTCTTAATCTTTAATATTTTCATTTACAACTACGCGCCTTCAGGTAATGGATTTCTGTGTCGCACTCCGCTTGCCTTATTCGTATACTGAATTTATTCCCAAGCGTAGGAATTAAGGTCGTCTAGCATTGTAATACTGTGGGAATCCACAGGTCATCTCCACAGGAAGTGGTCTTCTAGGTGATCCTTAGGAGCTATTCTCCAAAGGATGTGTATTAAAAAGGAATTTATAGGGTTGTGATTGGTTGATTGAGTAATTAATTAAATAGACTATTTTAAAACAAGAAGATGATTGATGGGGTTCTTAGGTTTCCACTCACTATTGATCAAGTAATTCCCACCTCTTAGTTTATAATCTCATCTAAGAGCCATTGATGAATGGTCTTCTACTTAAAGATTTCGCTTAAACGCTCTTTTAGAATGAAAACGATCGAGGATGTTAAACACTCTGCTCAACACCACCCGCACTCTTAGCTTAATTAGGACCAAGTACAACGGCACGAGGATCTTCGCTCACACGCTGTCAAGAGGATGCCCAACTAAGGTTTTATAAAGTTTCTCTGCCAAGTGCCTAACATCACACAATCCCATTGAAGTATAAAAGAGAAATTTGAGAGTTATTACTCTCGACGTGTGAGTTTCCACCGTTAGAACTCCCATGATAAAGTTTAGAACTTCATCAAATTACAAAGTATTCATAAGTGATGAGAAATTATTCATAAAAGGAACTTAAGAAAGTCAAACTTCAATTGCAAAACTACAAAGAATCAAAAATAAAAATAATTGCAGAGGAAATGAGTCAGGTAAATCTAACCCCAAAGGTTACATGAACTTGAACCAAAAAATCAAGCAGTAAAAAGAAGTCTTCAACCCTACTCTATAAACCCTAGCAAACACTATGAGAAATAACACTCTTTATGTTCAACCCTAGAATCAAAAGTCGCTCACCTTCCTTAGCTTTATACCCTTTCCATTGTGATCCCTCTGATGGTTGAAGGACCTAACTTACCCTTGCATTAGAATCTGTAATCCCGCCCAATTCGTAAATATTACATGCTCCATACAGCTAGTGCACGGCATTCCATTTTCTACCGGTGTTTTTCAGATGGGGGTACCGCAGCCAAGTAGGAGCCAGTGACTGCAGACCGCCACACCGTCAATTCCAGCCTGAGTGTACCTAAGATCGGCTCGAGCTGCACCCACCGCCGCTTTCACCGCTGAATTCCAAATTGGGTGTACCGGCACTGTTTGATTCACCCACCACCTTGAGTTTCGCACGCACCACCGCCCGCACCAGCCCCAAAGATCGCGTGACTTCCCGAATTTCACCACGCTGGCTGCCATCATCCTCAATGATCCATATTCGCTCTCTGGACACGAACCCTTGTAACAATTATGCATGAAACCCGAAAAACCTGTGACAAGTCCAAACACGAAACAATTAAAAGTAATTCTATTCTATACAAAATGTGAGCAAAGTATGACCTAAGGTTAAATTCGACATAATTGTTGCTCTTTTCATATTCAACACACTTCAACCTACATCTTGCTAGTCCCTAGCAAGATTTAAACTAGTGACACCCATCGGGGTTATGATTTCCAACAAATGCGCTAGTGCTAAGCTTTTGTGCAAGTTTCTCAAAAGGGCAAAAATTAAACATAGTACTTCAACCTGACATAGTGCACTCGTCTTAACCCAATTAAAACCCAAAACCACGCTCAAGCAATGAACATAACAACAAACTATCACAAACCAAGCTATTCATATAAAGGACCATAACTGGAAAAGAAAAGTTGCAACGCAAGCAATAAATCAAATGAACGATATTATAGAGGCAACAATTTAACATAACCACGCAACTACTATGCATAAAAGTCAAGAGGAACAACTAACACAACTGAAATCAAAAAGGTCTTTAAGGTTTGTAATGACCATAGGCTACACAAATAGGGCAATATGAATAAATGCTAGTGTCATGCTGACTGCCGAGGTCTCTACCCAATTGCCACCACTCCACCTCTAATCTAAATTCTTACTGTTACTACTCGATGTCCTCCCCGTCGTCTGTCGAAGAAAACGCGTCCTCATCGACGCAGTCGTCTAGCTCCTCCGAATCTCCCTCCAAGTCAGGAGGAGGGGCATCTCCCAATGCAGGCTCTCCTCAATAAATATGACTCTCGAGCCTGGAGAGCCTATGGTCAAGCTGTTTCTGTTTCCCCAAAATGCATTTAAACCACCCCTTGATCCGACGCTCCATTCTTTTCAGAGGAGATGTGCTCATAGATGTGCGTCAGATCGAAGAGGCCCCTGAATAGCCAACGGGGATGTGAAGGCCGGGTCTCAGAGATGCAAATCGCTCGCCTCCGCTTCGTTTGCGAACACGGCCCCGCCTTTGGAAGACCTCTCTTTCCTTAACCACTCTCCTTATCCCTGGGGCTTCCACAAGATTTGTCACTAGAGATGGGAATGGAATATGCCTATTTTCAGTCGGGGACTACAGAAAGTCCCTCATAACGCACCATATGACCAAGGCATAGTCAATAAGCTTCCCGGTCATCACCTCATATAAAAACTAAGTTTCTTCTTTGCTCGAAAATTTCTCGTTACTCCTCGCCCGATTCTAATATTAATAATCTTATTCATCAACGTACATTCATTGAGCTTCCCGTATACCTTGTAATGTAAACCACCTCATGGCAATAGGATGAGTGCACAGTTTCACAAACAAATGGGCGTCGAATCGCAATGGCCCTAAGGGGTAAGGTCGATCCGCTTACTAGGCGACATACTGTAAAGTGTGAGTCATCAAATCGTGGGTGATCTTTTAACTCCGCTTACCCATCATAAGGGTCTCTTGTAAGGTATCTACCCACGATTTTCTCAAATTAGTGTAAAACCTAAACCAAGGTGTAGATACCCCTTGTACTTCAAAGACACACAAACCGTAATTCGCTTCTTGAATAATGGCCCCGATAGATGGGGTGAACAAAAATGTGTCCACCTTCACACCCCTCTCGCAATGAAATCCCCGCTTCGCGATCGATTGGGCCCACTTTTCCTGTTCTTAATCAGAAGCCTCAATAAACATGGCCTCGATCTCCTCATCATCACTCTCCGATACCTCCTCACTCTCAGAAGATGAATCTCTTCTTCTCGGCCTCATTCGGGGAGGTGTCGGATTTCCTTTTCACAAACTCGCCCAGGAGCTAGTGCCTCTGGGCCTCTTCCAAATAGCCTTGATCTCGCCATACATGGCAAGAATAGAAAATACGGCAAAGACGGCCCAAACACATAAAACAACGTCCCAATAGCCTATCTCCAGAAGTATCGGGCTGGCCTCATGCAGATCAGATAAAAACTTTCTCCCCATACCATCAGTCGAAGAAACCCTAAGCCACCAAGAAAATAACACCACCAACCCAAACCAACCAAGAAAATCCATGTATAATAATGAAGTATCACAGAAGAAAGCGCTCCCAAAGAACTGAAGGCACTTACCACGTTTGTATCGCGAACTGAGAAGAGTCTGAATCAAAACGATGGAACCACTGGCAGGAACGTGCAAACTCGGATTCGCTTTGTGTGAGAGGACAAAAGGGCTAGGGTTTGTCTATTTAGAAGAGGGGGAGTAGGGGAATGAAAAGTGGTGCAAAAAAGGGGTTAAAAGCCCTAATTTGCCCAAAATCCGCCCGATGCAGACGCCTGTGACCGCTTAGTGCTATGACGGCATCGATTGCCCACTCCGCTTCCTTTTACATAAGTGGTACTTCTGGTGAATCGGTTAGAGCAGATTTGCATTCATTGTCCCATATTTTTTGTTTTTTTATTTTTATTTTTTGTAAGTTAGGATGCAGAGTGCCGATATATAAATATATCCTCGAATTTTCTTTCATCCCTGATTTCACTCCGCATACTCATTTCTCCGTCAGATTCTACCCAAACTCGACCGTGTTTACTGAGCTAACAATTGTACTTTCTTCGACACCTTCCACCTCTACCATGTGGTCCACTCAGATTTGTGACTGTGGTTCCTAGGGTTCGAACCAAATTGGCAACCTAAGGCTCAAAATAGGTGCATGGGTTAAGTCAAAATGATTTCACAGCAAAGTACGTATGACGGCCTCCAATCATTTTCCGCCATGACATGATGTGTTCCTCAGAGAATATGATGCATGTAGTTAACATGGCATGCCAAAATAATGCACAGGGGGTAGCACTAGCAGGCAAACAAGAGTTTGACCCAAGGGTCCGTGGTTTGATGGGAATGGGAACAAAATTCAGGGTAAAAAGGTCCACAATATAATATAGATTGGTGTCGTTATCGGTAAATGCATCGAGATGATATTGAGTGTGTATAAAGTCATGCGGCTACATACATTACAGTCAAGTACAAATTCAAAAAAGAGTCACAAATCAAAATTTTTGCCATACACCGAATTATATATGCATAGTTGGGTCCAATCCGCAGGCGCCCACCCCTACTACGTAAACAAGCACGCCCTCAATGTACGTGAGGGTACCCCAAATGTATGAGGCTACTGAAATAACGTAGGGCGCATCGGCTTGGTTTTTTTTTTTTTTTTTAAACAAATGAAATAAAGAAAGCAAAAAGAAGTGCAAAAAAAACTATATACAACAAGGTTGGGTAGAATTTACTCTAAGGGAGTATCCCCGGTAGAGCTGGTCTACTGTGTCCCTAATCGCCTCCCGCGGTCAAAGTGCTCGAGAATGGCTTAAGGTATCACGCTGACTTTAGCGATTTCATTTTCCTGTGATTTTCAATCTCCATCGCACCATATGGGTAAACGACCTGACAACGTAACGGCGCCCACGAGAGCTGAGTTTTCCCCGAAACATGTGCAACCGGTGAGCCGACAAAGAATACCTTGCCAGTTCAAAAGTTTTCCGCGCAATGGTCTTATCACGGAACAGCCTTGAGCCTCTCTTGCAACCTGATTTCATACGACTCCCGCCAATTCTTCAAGCTCGCTCATCCTAAGAACACGTTGTTTACCCGCTTTATCCAAATTAAAATTAAAGTTTTAATAACCCATGCTCAGGTTCATTTCGACAAGTGTAGATGACAAGCCTTCACAGCAACAAGCTCATAGGAGACATACCAAGAATAGTTTTAAAATCAGTACGGTAAGCCCAAAGAGCACTATCTGCCACCAATCTTGCGATTCAAAACCGCTTTTCTTAAAATGTAATGATCTCCCTATTAGCTTTAATTCAGTTTGGATCACTGGTTCGGTGGTATGCCAAACTTCAGGTGTGACTCCACAATTCTTTCAACAAATTCTCAAAAGATCGATTACAAAAATGGAGTCCACCGTCACTAATAATTGCACGAGGTACTCCAAAACGAGAAAAAATGTGTTCTTTTATAAATTTCAAAACAACCTTGTGGTCATTAGTTCTCGTTGGAATAGCCTCGACCCACTTCGACACATAGTCAACAGACAACAAAATGTAAAGGTACCCACAAGAAGGGGGAAAAGGCCCCATGTAGTCTATACCCCAACAGTCGAAGATCTCAATGATTAAAATCTAGGTAAGATATCATGTTCCTTTTGTGACTCCTCCTAATTGTTGGCAACTGGCACAAAAGCCTTTGCAAAATTCAAAGTAGTCTTTAAAAAGAGTAGCCAATAAAACCAGCTTGCAAAAATTTTATCATCCGGCCGTTTTCTCTCGGCAGAAATGCCCACTAATAAGCTTCTGAATGGAAAAGGTGAGTATCCCACTTTATCATCATCAACACACCTTCTCATCAATTGGTCTGACAATATTTAAAAATGTATATGGATCATCAGTAATAATATTTCTTAATGTCCGCCAATTTCTTTTGTCGGTGGTCCATTAAGGTGGAATTTGACTAGTCACCAGGTAATTTACTATGTCCGCATACCATGGGCAGTGAATAAGAGCAAAAAGCTACTCATCAGGAAAACTGTCGCCTATGGGTATGCCATGGAATCGATTTCGAATCAGTCGAGATGTTGGTCAAATACCAACATTCTCACTTCCTTTTATCTTTAATACAGGTTAAATTCCCGTACAAGAGATCCACCTAAATAACCGATGGTCGTATCCGCTTAGAGAGCGTACTTCAACGCTATATGATCTGTGAAAATGGTTACAGGAGACCCTACAATGGCTACACCCTAACTTTTCAAAGCAAAGACGACAAAACTCTTTCGTGGGCTGCAATTTGCTTGAGCTTTAATCTAGAGTCTTACAGTACAAGATCACAAAGTTTTTATCTTCTCATTCCTAAACAAATTTCTATAGCATAATCACTTAAGCTGCCACACATGATCTCAAATGTAGGTTCCACTAGGAGATCGCATGATGTGAGGAGACACTAAATATAGCTGAAGGACAAGAATGTCTCAGCCTGTGACCATGAAGGACATCCTTTATGCTAAATTGCATATGGGACGAGCTTATAGCACTAAAATCTTTCATGAATCTCCTATGTAATCCAACATGTCCTAAGAATGACCTTATGTCTCTAACACACTTAGAGCAAGTGAGCTCGAGATCAACCCGACTTCAGTTTATCCACCTCGATCTCCATTTTTCGATACTATGTGGCCTAAGACAACTCAGGTTACCGCTTGAAATTGATACTTTTCCCAATTCTAACACAAGGTTCTTCTCTCGACATCTCTCTAAACCTTACGAAATTCCTCCAAACATCCTGAGGTCACCAAAACTGAGAAATCATCCATGAAAATTTCCAAAATGATTTCTATCATATCAATCAAAAATCCTAACATCATACAATCGTTGGAAGGTTTCGTGCATTACATAATCCAGCGCATTTTCCTAAAGGCAAAAGTGCCAAAAGGACAGGTGAATGTAGTTTTATTTTGATTCTAAGGCTATCTCATAATTTGGATTGTTCCAAGTACCCATCGAGAAAAACACAAAATTCATGTCCCAAATCCTCTAACATTTGATCGTATTGAGCCCAGAGAGGGAAAGTGATCTTTCCTAATACCATTAAGCTCCTATAATCTATGCACACCCTCCAACCTGAAAGACACTATGGGAATTAGCTCATTATTTTCATTTGCTACCACAAGACGCTGCATTTCTAGGACTTACCTGTTGGTCGACCCACTCAAGTATCTCAGCACAGGTAAATTAACACCTACGTCCAAGAGTTTTAAGACTTCTTCTTAACCACTTCTTCATTATTGGGTTCAATCGGTTTCTGTGGTTGTCTGAGGCTGAACATCCCTCTTCCAAGTGAATCCTATGATGCATCAATGGACTAATTCCTTAATATCTCAACTTGGCCCATCCCAGTGCGCTTCCTATAGTCTCTCGCATTCCAAAGCTATTTCCTTGGTCTAACTCTAAGGAAGAAGATATATCACTGCAAACGCCACCTCAAGAATGCATATTCGAGGTGTGATGGTAAAGATTTCAACTCAAGCTAGTATTCTTCAAGGTAATGCCCGTCCTCAATCGTGGCAATAGTTCAACAGTGCCTATCCATTCACTTCCAATACCTCATTGTGTTCAATTATGGAGGTAGGAACCCGACTGATGTGGTCACCTCTCATCCCAACTCTGCCATTTAGACAAGACATGAGCTGACATCATCATATGAGACATTATCTAAGTATTTCGCACTACGTAATCAACCATGTTTACCTCACAAACATCTTCCTCATCTCCCATTCCTCGATAACATTAAAGATATTCAAATTAATAAACATGTTACCAAATGATAGTGTCATTAGCCTCCCACAAAGCATGATGGCATTTAGTACGCAAGAATGGTCTACCAAGAATCACCGGGAATCAGTTCCTCGTTCACCACAGTCGAGTGTCAAGAACAACAAAGTCCACAGGAAGCAGAACTTGTCCACTTGCACCAATACATCCTTCTCACTATCCCCCAGGGAATCTTTAGCTAATCACTATCAACAATCGAGGGTGATATTGGTCAGCTTTAATTTCCTAACCCTAGATCGACATATACCGAGTAAGGCAAACAAATTAACACTCTGCCTCAAATCCACTAAAGCATGTCTTAACTTTGAGTTCTCTACCACTATGGAAATAGTAGGGCTTCCCCGGTTCAGATTTTGGGGCAAATTGTTTCGAATCAATGAGGAGATTGCTCATCATAAATGCCTCCTCGTCACACTCCAGTTTCCTTTACCGTGCACAAATCTTTTAAACTTGGCACATGACTAATTTGCTTAATGGCATCTAGTAAAGGAATGTTCACTTTCACTTCGTTTTTGAACAACTCATAGATCTCATAATGATCGTTTCAATTTCTTCTTTGGGGCTCTAACCTATGAGGGTATGGAGCCGGAGGGATATGGTAGCCTCATTTCGTTCTCGCTCACCATCAATAATATCTCATTCTAGAACACGAGGCTCATTCGACACCTCATCATCTCCGACTGGTTCACTTTGTAACTCTTGTATCGGTTCCTTGGTTTGAATGAATGGTTAATTACCTTACCACTCAAAGAGTGGTGACAAATTCCCTTGCAATGTCTCGAAATTGCCTCACTTCACCCAAACTACAACACTATTTCGACCTCGGGGGTTTCGATGGTTCTCGAGACTGAGTTTCCTTTTCTTGTCGTAGAATTGCCCATAAAAAGAAGTAGCTTAGTGATTCGGGGATCCACATCATTCAAGGCGCTCAAATTCAAAGGTTTGTGGATCATGGGTCTGCACGAATCGTGGTCACAATATCCTCCAAACTTCTCTTATGTGGAGGTCGATAAGGCCGTGGGTCGATTCCCTTGATTCGACGGATGAAAAACCTTGATTAGGTTCATAGGAAACCTTGAGGACCTTGATTATGAAATTGAGGAGTTGACGGAAAACCTTGATTCGATAATCGGGGCCTCATTGCTGCGTTACGCTGGCCTCCTCATTTCTTCACCAAAATTAGGTGCTTACCCCAATTTCTAGATTATATGTTTCAGAATATGGAGAATTGAAAGGTTTCCTTGGTAGTTAAGGGCATTAGCTTGCTCTATTTGAATTGCTCCCTTAACTCGATGGGCGCTCCTGCAGTTAATAGCCGAGTTCGTGGTCATCGCATATGACGGATGGCCTCCACTGGGTCCAATAGGTACTCGAGGGTACTCTGAGGCACACTAGTTACCTCGTCACCTTTTTCAACTCTATAGCCTAACTTCCTGTTAAATTGGCGATTTTTGCTTGCAAATCATCATTCTCTTAAGTGATGAATTCCCTCCCCTGTAGGTGTACTACACTTTAACAAAGGTTCACTGAGGTATTAGTTTCCCATGTTTGAGCATTTTATGCTATGGTGTCAAAGAATTGAATTGCCTCCATTGCACTTTTCTCATAAAACTCGCTCGCACACATCATTTGGATGTATTGTTTATTATTCAAGGATAGCCCTTGATGAAAATACGCACAGATTTGTCCCACATCCAAACCATGATGAGGGATAGCACTGGAGTGAGGTCCTCAGATTCTTCCCATACTACAACAAAAGGTTCACCCAAATCTTCGTAAAATTCAATTCAGTTCGCATGAGAGCATCGTACGTATGGAGGGAAGAACTTGTTATGAATTCATTTCGCATGTCCTCCATGTAAAGATTGAATTGGGTGCTCAATGAAACCAGATTTTGGCCTTTTCCTTTAGAGCAAAAGGGAATAGAACCATACAGATTATGTGGAGAGGTGATTCAGTAGAGAGAAATGCACTGCAAACGTTCTCAAAATCTCTCATGAATGAATAGGGATTCTCATAATCGACCCCTTGATACACGGGTAGAAGAAGGATCATCTCCGACTTCATAAGGAATTGATTAGCCTCTTCAGGAAGACGAATACATGAGTTTGTTGTGGTTCTTTAAGGTTGCAAAATCTCTCGGAGAGTTCTTTCCACATTAGGTAAAGGAGCAAGGGGAGCTCGAGCATTGACACGCTCGAAAGTTAACATTTCCCTCCCATTGCTAGTGTTAAGCCGGGAGTGGCAACCTCTATTCCATGTCGTGGAGGTTCATGGAGTCCTCAGGCTAATGTGCATCCTCGAGCATTTTGATTAAATGAGGTTGCCGATTCCTGGATTGTCCATTCGAGGTGCAGGGATCTCTTGAAACAATCGACCAACTATGGACTCCTTCGTAACTCTAGAAGGGTGCACACCTACAAGTCGGCGCTTGCTCTGCGAGCCCAAACCGACATGCACTAATCCTACTCTTCCAAGCGTACACCCACTTAGATTCCTCACAAAACAAATTAAAAGAAAAAGAGAAACGCACGGATTTGCAATGCAATTCGTACCACCAAATTTCTTCGTGATCAACTAGATTGATCGCCACTTCGCAACGCGCCAAAAATGCTTCGCCTTATTCGTATAATCGACCTCTATTCCCGTCGCAGCACTGGCCGCCTAGCATCAGAATACCGTGGGAATCCATAGGTCATCTCCATGTGAGTGGTCGCTTGTAAGGGATCCTGTAGAGCCATTCTCCAAAGGATGTGTATTTAAAAGGAATTTTGGTGGGCTGTGATCGGGTTGATCGAGCAATTAATTAAATAGACTATTTTAAAACAAGAAGATGATTGACGTCTTAGGTTTCCACCACTATTGATCAAGTAATTCTAATTCCTCTTAGTTTATAATCTCATCTAAGAGCCACATGAATGGTCTTCGACGAAGATTTTGCTTAAACTTTCTTTTAGAATGAAAAACGGCCGAGGATGCGACTTGTTCAACAATTAATTTCGACTCTTAGCTTGCATTTGTAATCAAGTACAACGTGTACCGAGGATCTCTCGTTCACACGTTGTCAAGAGGATGCCCAACTAAGGTTTTATAAAGTTTCTCTACAAGTGCTTAACATCACACAATCCCATTGAAGTATAAAAGAGGAATTTAGGTTATTACCTTGATCGTAGATGCGTAAGAACCAACCCCCCCTCCCAAGATTAGATAAAAGTTTTTGGGTAAAACTTCACACACAATGAAATTACATATGGTGCCACAACTCACATGAAAAAACACATGCCCATATTGTGTAACCCCAGAAAGTCAAATCTTCTCGCTCAATCGCAAAACAAAAGAATCAAAAAATACAAAATACCGAGAGAGGAAATGAGTCAGGTGATCTAACCCAGCGTTACATGAACTTGAAATCCAAAATCAAGTTAAAGTGAAGTCTTCAACCCTACTTATAAACCCTAGCAAAACTATGAGAAAGAACACTTTTTTATGAAAACCAAACCCTAGAAACTCAAAAGTCGCTTCTCCACCTTCCTTGGCTTTTATACCCTTTCCATTGTGATCTCACAAGGATGCTGAAGGACGAACGCACTTTGCATTAGAATCGTAATCCTGCCTAATTCCCGCAATACATATTGGCACCCAGAGATCAAGTAGTGCGGCACCTGCATCGACGGTTACTCAGGTTTTTTCTCAGATTAGTACCCATCGGCAGAGGTACCCTGCATCATTGCCACCGTTGAATTCCGGAATTGCGTACCCACCGCTTGAGCTGGCATCGGCACCACTACCTTTGCACTTTGTTTTACTTCAGCATCGCTGTAATCTCCCGAAACTTCACCACAGTGGTTGCCATCGTCCTCAATGATCCATATTCGCTTTCTAGACACGAACCCTTGTAACAATTATGTATGACACCTGAAAAACCTGTACAAGTCCAGAAACACGAAAACAATTAAAAGTACCTATTCTTATACAAAATGTGAGCAAAGTATGACCTGAAGGTGCTAAATTCCGACATAATTGTTGCTCTTTTGTGTATTCAACAAAGACCAATCTGCCTCCATAAACCTGCATAATTTTTACTCGCCTTTCACCGCTTAAACTACGTTCGACCATAATTGGATGGGTCTTTTCACCTCGGGGGAATTTATCTCAACTTGTCGACACCCGACACATAATTATTTCTTACTTCTTAACTGCGACTCATTTGGACCTTGTCCCACTAACCAAGCCCACTTATCAACACCATACGTAGTGTTGATCCACAACCATGTATCCATGACACTCCATCGAACACCTAATACAGTGTCGATCCCGATCATGCACTCACACCCATGTCATGCGATGTTTTCGTGCACGTGCAATGCAATTATGCCATTGCCTACTTATACCATGCTACATATAAAATGAGAACTATATGTGCACACATACTCATGCATATTCATCCATGCATCATTTGGACATTTATATTAAAGTGCATACAAATTCTAAACCATGATATCCAACATTCCACATATCAAGTTCATGTGACGCCCCAAAACCGGGGTGTCCGTTGACAACCCGTCAACCCGCGGAATACTGTGGAATGCTCTGCAACCCACACCTTCTCATTTAAAATCGGCGTAGTCTCCGTACCGGAGCTCTACCCAAAGTACAAACTCGTCCTAATAGTTTACAATGACCACATGGTCCAAATGCGAGTAAAATAACGGGTCACTGGGCCCTCGTGATCAATATACTACAAAATACATCAACTATATGCAATAGTCTGCTAAGAGTTAATAAATTACTCTTCATATAAGCATATATTAAAATTCACAATTCTAATACATGTTATACAACAATATCAAAGCCACAGCCCGCTTCTAATCGCGGCCTCTAGTGAGCTCGTCCCGTGCACTTCCCGCTGACCAAATGGTGATCCTCGACAGGCGAGCAAAGCCTGCAGAGAGATAATTTCCTACATGGGTTACCCCCACCAAGTGCACATGCATGGCAAACAATCACATTCAAGTAATTTCATGAACTCCATCAATGTCTACATGTCTAAACCCATGTCTCGAGTCCTCACTCGACCTCACACACGCCAAGCCAATATGCGAGTAAAATATCCGCCACAACAAAAGCTTTTGTTCTGAAAACTTACTACCGAGTTTCTGGGTGAAAATATTAGACTACCCTCCGAGGCTTAATTGCCGGATAACCTCAAACGCTTCATGGTCCTCATCCGGCGATCCTGGTTGGACGTCCCTCCAAGGCAATTCTTCGGAAAATCTTCCATCGAAATTCCTTTCACAAACATTTTCATTTTTGTTTAATTTCATATCATGCACTCACTCCTAATATTCTAGGGTGCCCCAGTGCATATGGAATGCATGATGCCAATTCCAACACATTCATGCTAATATATTCACATGCATATATTAACATACTAAATCACATAAATCATGTTATGCAAATTCACCATCACTATTACACCAAAATTAGCTCACACGGGCTAATTAACAAACACTCAGCAATTCATTTTGACCACCAAATCCTGAACACATTTTCACACCAAAATTTCTCGTGTCACATTCACGGAACAAAGGAAACCCGCGGTTAATGCTCACGATCACACAAATAGGAAATTTCTCCACTCGGTTCAAAGCTTTTGAGACCGAATTTACGGCTAAAACAAGCCTCAGAACATTCCTAACCATTTACATGGCTCTTAGCCAAAGAATAACGCAAGTAGGAAAAGATCCCTACCTCTTGGAGTTGTCGGAACCCACCAACCGATGTCCACGCTGCAGCTCTTATCGTGCAGTAATCCACTCTCTTGCTTCTGTCTCGTCGAAACCAACAAACTCGAATGGTCTAATCCCAGAGAGAAGGTGCACCTCTCCCCAAAACACAAAACTCACCACCGTGATCACCCCAGCCCTCTACCCATTTTTGGCTCAAATTGAAGAAGATGACATTGTTCATCTTTTTGTCTCTTTCTCATTAAACTTTCAAATAATTCCCATCATGTCCCTTCTTCTAGATTTTTGACACTTTGCACAATCTAAGTCGTCCATTTCCATCATCTCTCTAATCTTGCAACATGTTTCACAAGAGTACATATATTAGGTGACTTTTGTCACATCACATGTCTCTCAAACCAGTTTTATGGCACCCAACATTTAAGGCTCGAAAAAACGTGAAATTCCTCGACCGGTCTCACCACGAAATTCAACGTGGTAACTAGATTTCGTGAGATGATTCCAATGAAGAAGTCTGTTTCATCATCCGAGATCTAGAAAAATTTTGGATTTTTACCGAAATTACCGTTTTGCCATTTTTCAGAAAATTGGAATTTTCTCGGGTCTTACAATTCAAGCATGCACATGCATATTAAAAAAATTCCTCTACATACCATGGATAATTATAATTAATACATATAATTCTCCTCCATGCACAACCCATGTTAATATATCATACAACATAAATTAACATGTTATATTCACATCGATGTTATCTCTACTTAGTTTCATAACATAACCTAACCGTCACACTAACCCCGCTCCGATTTTCCAATGTCCCTCCATGCATGGCTGCAACCTAAATCAATGGGCTCCATAGAGTCCAAGAACACCCGACGAGTTCGGATCTAAGAAGTATGACCTCCCACCGAGGTCACACATGACTAGGCAGCCCTACCTGGCTAGCCTACCTTACCTACCTGAATGCTCCTTTCCGGCCTGCTCCAGCACCCACTGCCATCCAAATGAATCCAGATTGAAGCTTGACTCACTGGGCTTTCCATAAAGTCCAAATAACACCTGTGTCTGAGTCTCTTGGTCATATCCTTCAAGACCTTTCAAGTTCGAGGTCACATTACGACTAGGGCAAATTTTACCCTACTAGCCTACCCACTCCACCCGAGCGCCCTTCTGACAGCCCGCACCCACTTCCCTCCAAAGGCATCCTTACTGCTTGACTCAACTGGCTTCCATAAAGTCCAAGAACACCCGAATCTGAGTTCGGATGAGTTGTGCTGACCTTCCGTTGAGGTCACACATGACTGCCAGCCTTACCCGGCAGCTTCCACCTTACTGGGTCGACCGCCCCTTTCCGGATGGCTCCGATACCCACTGCCCTCCTAAGGCATCCGTCTGGAAACTTGACTCAATGGGATTTCCATAGAGTCCAAGAACACCCGAATCGGAATTCGGACGAAGAAGTTATGACCTTCTGAAGTTGGAGGTCACACATGACTAGGCTGCCTTACCCGAACAGCCTACCTTACTTGCCTGAACGCCCCTTTTCGGACGGCTCCAACACCCACTGCCCTCCAAAGGCATCCCATTGGAAACTTCTGACTCAATGGGTTCCATAGAGCCCGGCACCCAAACGGAGTTCGGACGAGAAAGTTATGACCTTCCGAAGTTGGAGGTCATGCAGGATCCTACCCGGACGGAACCCATCCGGGTGAACCCATCCGGTCGGGGACTGGAACTGTCTCAGACTCCCATCCGGGGTGAACCCATCCTGGCTGGCTTACCCCGCCGGATAAATTTCCATCTGGGCCTGGCTAACTCCCCGCTCGATGTGTTTCTTCCCTTAGACTGCTCAGTAACCGACCATAACTTGGGCTACCGAGGTCCAATTTGAGAAATTCAAAAGCCTAACATCAAGTTCACTGACGTGGATACAATTTACCTGAAGGACTTACTACCAAAATCCCTTTATTTCCTACCCAAAAACCAGTTCTAAAGTTCGATTAATGTGTACTAGCACAATATGGCAGCTTCCCATGGTTCAAAACACAACCAAACATTCCCCTTAGGGCAAGACAACCACACCTTCATTCATTTTAACTCTAACACATAAAATGGAACACAAGGACAATTACTTGGGCCCCACATATTAGTCCCTGGACCGTCCGTGAACAATCCCGGGGGTCTCTAAACACACCGCGTCCCAAAGTCTGAACGGTTCACACGCCCACTCACGCCACACAACCCAAGCCATTCGAATGGTCCTTAAACAAGGATTAAACCGAAAGAAGAGTAGTAAACCCCTACCTCTTGGAGTTTTTTCAAACTCCCAACTCCGATTCTATGGCTCTGCCGTGAGGATGAACTCTCTTTCATCTTGTTTTCACTCGAAACCGCCAACCGATCATCGGGAAATTTAGAGAGAAGGTGAGTCTCCTCTCTCTCTAAACTCTATCTTTTCTTCCTCTTTCTTTTCATTCTTCCTCCCATCCCACCTGCTTATCCAAGACGGGCCAAGAGTCATTCCTCCTCACTCGCCACATGTCCAATTTCCCATCGGGCTCTTGGGGATTTCCCTTATCCTCTTATCCATCTACCCCTGATTTTCCTTCCAACGACATGACGTCATTACTGTCACCCATGTACCTATACTGTTCTCATTTTTTGACTTGCTCACAGCTTGACATGTGCCTCAATGTGAGCCACTCAACACCTGCCCCATGTCATTCTTCACTCTCAGTGCCTTGAAGAACGTGAAATTTCGACTGTCTCGGAATTTGACGAAATTCGATGTGGTAGCTAGATTTCGCAAGACAATTCCAATGGTGAAGTCCGCTTCGGCCATCCGATATCTAGAAAATTCCGATTTTCAATCGAATTCCACCGCTCTACTATTTTTCAAAATTTGATTTTCTCCGAGGTTTCCCATCTAATCCTCGGGTCGGTCGAGGTAATTCCATAGCCTCTAAAACCTTCTCGACCGCATGAACCAATGGCTCTGCTGCCCATCGCATCTCCTCCCCATGAATGTTGAGGATTATGTGCCCTAAACCTCCTCTGAGGTTACTCGCACCTCCCCGGGCTACTCACGCGACTAGCCTCGTGCAATAGCAGTTAAACGCAATACCTACAAATTCAACAAAGCCTATTTGGTCAAACACTCGGTGGTGCTCTGATAGCACCTCGTGACGCACCTCACGCCCTCGGCTCGACTAGCCATCTCGCATTACGTCAAATGGCAAGTTAAATTCTAATGCAAAGATTCTAAGGCGCAAACACCCCGAGACACTATTCATATACGTAAAATATTTATATAATGTCCTTGCATTCATAGGTAATGCAAGATTACCAATTCCATATATTAAATCATAATCAACAACAAAAATTTATTTTATTTTTATTTTTAAAAAAAATTATTCGATTTTTTTTTATTTTATTTTATTTATTTATTTATTTATTTATTTATTTTTGAAAACTCCAGAACAGTGTTCATGAATGTTCAAACAAGGACTGCACAAGGTCAAGGAGTCAAACCGGGTCGGTGCACAACCCAACGGACTCCTCGGCTGCAGCACACTGCTACGCGCCTCACACGCGCCGTCGGGTCGTGTCGTGGTCAGGCCCCCACGTGTCGCAGCCCCGTGGCCTACCGTGTCAGAGGCATGTCGCACGCGATGTGCGCAGCTGTCGCGCCGCCAGATCGTAGGGCTCCTCTACAGTGCTCGCGCGCCCGCTCGTAGCAAGAACACAAATACCCGCCGTGTCGCAGGCGCCAGCACCATATCGCAACCATGGTCATACCAGACGCGACCCGTAGTCGCCCCTCAAAGAACGACAGAAATTTTGTATCAAGGGGTCTCCTCCGCTAGCAGCCGTCAGATCGCAACCCAAAGGTCGCCCCGCCCACGATACAAATCCTTGTATCGCGACTCTCAGCCAAACCCAAGACGCCCGCACGCAGCCACCAGATCAAGGCCCTACCACGCCGTCGCGGAGTGGCCTAGCTCGATCGTGCCATGCCCCCGTCACACTGTGCCGCCTCTACTCCCCGTGTCATGATACAATCCATCAGATCAGTGACCTAAATGGGCATTCATCCAACCGCCGAGCTTTTCACATCATTTTTTTTTTTCATTTGTTCCACCTACTACAAGACCCAAATTTTATTTTTTTTCATTTTCCAGTAGAACAAAATAAATTTATTTAAAATTTATTTTATTTTATTCTAGTTTTACACACTGTAAAACCTTAGAAAAAAAATCTCTTCTCATCATTTTTTTTCCTATATGCTATTCACTAAGCACACAATCACACAACATGACACACAATCACACATCACACAACAATCATCAGAGTGCACAAGGAATGCGTGATCTAACCCGTGCCCATCAAGTCCTAGGTAATCGTATACCTAACTTATTGATACTAAGCTATACTTTAGTATCCGACATTAAGCTCTAGGTATTTATAAACCTAGGCTCTGATACCAAGCTGTGACGCCCCCATTTCCCGGGGTCCGTTGACAACCCGTCAACTTGCGGAATACTCGTGGATGTCGGGTAACCCGACACCACTCACGAAAATCGGGCAGAGTCTCCTTTGTACGGGAGCTCTATCCGCGTGTACAAACCCGTCCCAACACTAACAACGATCACCGGGTCCATATGCGAGTAAAATCGTCACTTGAGCCCATGCATCAATACTACAAAATTACATCAACTATATACCAATAGTTCAAGAGTTATTACAAT